>JAYMFT010197625.1:0-11740 GCA_038088735.1 Panulirus argus
TATATATACTTTTTTATGAATGCTTTTCGAGAGTGTCACGAGTTCTGACAACCACCTCTCTGCTGACAACAACCATTAACCCCTAAACAACAAGAACGTTACCCATTGTGAACGATGACCTGATACCTCAGTGATGACTTAAAACCCTTTAGTAATTGTTTTAAATTCTTCTCTCTTCCATGGTGGAAAAAGTACATGGCCTGTAACTTGTCACTGTAACTCTGCTCTTTTAATAATCCGGACACCATCGTCTGACTGCCATAAAATCAATGGCGCTGCCACCCAATATCTTTGAAAAAAATATAAACGAATTTAGAGTCTGGGACTTACAGCTTGATATTTGTTTTTCAATATCATGGATATTGGTTTCCGGGTTAACAGGACCATCGCGCGGTACAATTCGCCACCACGAAGGATTATATATATATATATATATATATATATATACACACGGGCCCGTCATCAACAATAACTCTCACATCCCAGCCAACACCCGGGCATCTGACGCAACTCATCTTACGTAAAAGTCAACAAATAAGTCCTCTGACCACTTGAGCGTGGCTTGAGCAAGCTGGTACCACCCTTAAGCACCACGGTATGAACCGGTAAGTATGACGGCCTGGCATTTGACCGTTATGCTCTCGAGCCTCCTCATCACGCTCAAGGGTCGTATCCTTGGTCGCAAAGGTCGCTCAGTAGTACATAAGGGTCGTATCGACGTTCTGGAGAGGCTGCCACGTGTGTGTGTGTGTGTATGTGTGTATGAGGGTGTATTCATTTGTTACGAAAACACCCCAGCGTTACTCCAACTTGCTTGGAGGAATGTAATAAGCTGAAGCCGCTTAAGCCGGCCTCATAAGAAGCTTGAGAGGGAAGGCTTCACCAGCTTAGGGGTACGAGGGAATGAACAATATCACAGAGGTCGCTCTATTTCTTGGGAGAGTCGGTAATGGTAAGTACCGGCCGCAGTTTTGGCAGACTAGATCACTGGGACACGATGGTAAGGCTTTAGGGGAATGACGGCCCGGCCTTTGACCTTACCCTTAAGGGTTAGGTTAAAGGGCAGGCCACCATACCCAAAGGGCTTGTCGTACCATCACATCTAAGGGTTATACCATCGAGTTTTAAGGATCGTACCGTCATGCGTATGTGTGTGTGTGTGTGTGTGTAAACCAATATTTATCTTTATCTCTACACTAATTACCTGCCGCCTCTGACATAATCCTCACACCAAAGAGACAATATCACCATACGATATTCCAGATTAATAACGACTTTTTAAACCATAAACAAGTTTAACATTTATATTATTTCTTCTCTTCCATTCTTTTCTCCTTTTAAATCCTGGCGTTCCACGTTGCCTCCTCTGTTATGGGAGACGCCGCATCAATACGGCGGGTGACTTTTAAGTGAGACTCGGGCTGCTTACGGAATTCCTTACGAGAAATGACGTCGAGATTTTGCGAAAAGGCAGGGCTGGCGCGTAGCGCTCACCGCAGGAGAGATACAGAGTTACGAAGCACGAGTCCCATGAGTTTCCTGTTGTCACGTGTAATGTACGAGACAGAAGGATTGTCTGTACGTGTGGGTGAGGAGGAAAGAAAAGAAACAGCTTCGTCGGCTACACGAGTGAAACTTGACAGCTACTGAAGTGATGGCTCACTGCGCAGCCTTCACTAGATACCTAGCATCCTACTACCACCAGCTGCTGAGGTTAATGCAACTCTCGCCAACCCATTCTCCCGTTACAAATGACAAACACACAACATTAAGAGAGAATTCATTTTCAATTCTTTCCACGTCATATGCTTAGGAAAAAATGTTCCTTCATTTTTCGCAAAACAGAATAAACATACAAACACATTACAGATCCTAATTACCGCTATCTGCAATATTTCCAGAAGCAAGCTAATGACCTCATTAGCAAGGAGGACATGTCTAGAGTGTTTGCTAGCGTTCTGGAGCGGAACTGTTGCGTTTAGTCTTCGTTAACCTCCATAGGTAAACAACTTACTGAAACATATATCATCTTAATTAAGTCAAACTGGCTCTAGCATCAAACATAATTCACCTTTGGTGAGGCTTTATCACTGGGAGTACAGCTGTATCTCGTCAAAGAACTTCTCACTCCCAAGGATTTCACATTTCCCTGGATCTGGAAATAGCGCAGCCTTGGGCTCCAAAGCTTCTGGAAGGAAATCCTGCACAACACCACGATTCTTTCTCCAAAATTTTTACTCCTGGAGTAAAAATGATAGATACGAATACACACACACACCTCTCAGCCAGCCCTGAACCTGGGGTACATAAACGATACAGCAACACAAAAGCAGGCTTTACATCCGTGTGCTTCAGGAGTGTTGCCTTGCCATGATGAGGTAAGAGGTGCCGTTAACACCCAGCTGCAACACACGATATGTGTTCCACGCTGGAGATCTGTGTTGCACTGTGGTATGAGGGTGTAGTTATGATGGCCAGGTTCAACAGTTGCTTCCCAGTGTCCGTCATGAAGGTGTTCAGCCCAAATGAGGTGATTGTGAGGCAAGGTAGTCCGATCCTGGCGGTAATTACCACTTGTTGAGACTAATTACAGAAGGAAATTAGCGTCCTTTCCTTGGCATCTATTCTGCTCTGCTAAATACCTTGCTCTGCTTCAGTGTTCGTCCTGAAGAAAGTGAAGGGAGGCAATTAATCTGCATATTGTGGCGGGAGAATGTGTGTGTGTGTGTGTGATTATATATTCGTTTTACGCTCGTGTTGCCCCATCTCTTAACCTTGTTGTCCAAAGTTGGTAGTTGTATTGATGTGAATGGCACGAGTGACTAGGTCAAAAACGTTTGATGAGGTCTGTGAAAGTGAGAGTGACATAGGTCTTGCGACTCTCTCTGGGCTGCCACGGGTTGAAAACCAGGTCTTCACATCACCAAACTCCGGAAGGTCCGTGGAACTTGCAATATCTGTGCAACCCTAACAAAACGTCACTCCAAGGATGCCATGGGTGATGATTATGTGTGTGTCGTGGCCCAGCTGCGGGTATGGGGCGCCCTGAACACTATGGTAATCATGGTGATAGTCTAGGAGGTTTTTCTCCAGCATTATGGTAGTGATGGTGAGAGTTTGCCAGTATCCCTAACACAGGAGTGATGGTGGGAGTGTGTGGCCCTTTCTCCGACAGGACTAGATCTCTGCGCCCCGAGTGAAACGTTCCGATCGTAGCCACATGATCCAGACCCTAGCTAGAGCAGCTCTTAGGGCGGGCAGACGGGGAAAACATCATCAAGAGGGCAAAATTCTGATAACTCCAGAGTACGAAGAGTGATTGCAAACAGAGTGGAAATGGTGTTTATAGAGTACAACCTGTTTAGACAGATTGGAAACGGGGTTTAAACAGTACAAACGGTGTCTAAATCTAAACAGAGTGGAAACGGTTTCATCACAATGTGAACAATGGTCAGCCCTGATGGGACTTGTTGGTTTCCGTGGCTATGCTGAAGCCTGAGGACACATGCTGGCTTCACGCATCTACTGTTGCAATATACACAACGCATACTGGACACAGGATACATATGCTACCTTGCTGTATACTCAGATAACACAATACACTATACACATAATACACACACAGACACAGACACACAGACACACACACAGACACACACACATGAACGCACACACACACACACACACACATGCACGCACACACACACACACACACACACACACACACACACCCTCTACCTCCGGAATTACCTTTTTAATATTTTTTCTGACAAAATTGATTAAAATAAAATGCAGAAACCTTTGTAGAACGTATACAAATACATCTTTTGTAGTACTGTAGTATCACAAATACAACAGACATGAATAGGAAGCACATAAAGCCTAATTCATTTGTTGTAAAGTTCAAAGGTTGTTCAGAACACGTACCCTCAATGCTTCATCACAACACACGGGAAAAATACAATATTTAATACGTGTTATATCAAAGAGATGAATAAAGTATTTTTGAAGTACCTTTTTTTATCTGTAAAATAATAAAAAAAAGACATTTTCCTCAAGGGTGAAACTCATCTTGGTAACCACATCTCTGCTATGTTGCCTTAGATGACACATACAGTTTACCTTCGGAGGTATACAACGAAACAAACTTGAGTTTACACCTAAGGTGTAGTGGTGGCGTGTCCCACGTTACAGACCTGACTGCATCTCGTTACCCGGATACACAAGGCAAACACGTGACAACAGTTGACCTGCCGACCTGCAACGAGTTGTTCCGGAAGATAGTTATTATTATCACCATTAATCAAGACAATGCTATCCTCATGTTAGTAATTCTTCTCCAGTATGATATGTCTCATTAACACCAGCACTGTACCGAAATACGTGTCCTGCATGTTAAGGTGTTGTTTTGTTTATGTTGGAATAACACGGTTTGATTCTGGAGTATTTATATGTGTGTCACTCTGTACAAATATGTGAATGTCCCTAAGATTCAGAAGAACGTTGGAGAAAGAGCTTTTTTTCAGCCAATTCGTCCAGATCTCATATGTTTACCTTCCGAAGGATGAGAAGTGTGCGTTGGTTTGTTGAGCGGTTAAGGCGGAGAGCAAGGTTAAGGATCGTATCAAAACAAAAATGAACGACCAGATAGATAAGATAATCCGAACTTACGAAGCTGAGGAAGTAGATCAGAGAGAGAGAGAGAGAGAGAGAGAGAGAGAGAGAGAGAGAGAGAGAGAGAGAGATGCAAAATGTTTCTGATCAATATTGTCTGTATAGCATCCACCTACGGCACCATACCCTCACTACTCTCTTGATATACATACGTCACGAGACCTAATCTGTTACTTTCAATTTCCAAAGAAGCTACAACAACAAAGACAACACACTTCTGGTTAAGATTACACTCTCGGGGGAAAAACGACAACGCGACACAAAAAGGTCTCCAGTACTTGCCTGAGCACGGCAACAATCCACGCCTGCCAAAAACGCACACAAATAAAAACTTTCTTTTTGTTTTCTGTGGGCTTGTCGTTCTGGCGGTACACAATTCTTTCCCATTTACTTGCTTTACGGTATAGGGATTCGCTTCGTAAGGCAGAGCGCATTCTTTTCTAACTGCTACCAACAAAAGAAGTTTTGGCAATATGTAAGTCAACATTACAGCCACCAACACAAGAGGTCCTGCCAACAACGTGTGACACCATTGCTGCCACCGACACAGCCGGGTCAGCAGCCCGGCTCAAGGAAACTGTTCCACCACGCAGCAGACTCCTCCCTGTCTCTCTGTAGCCGTATGTCTGCTACACTAAGCTGTTACACTTCGTCTACCGCTCTCTGCTGCCCCACCTCCTCTTTGTTCCCCTGCCTGTTGCTACTGTAAGAGCTGTGGTCTGTTAATATAGCTGTATCATGCTATTATCACAGACAGATAAACAGACATACTTCCTCTGTTCAGGAAAGAAAGGCCGTCTTAGGAAACGTGTTACACTAAAGAAAAATGACTTATCCGAAGAAGCTGTAGTTACAGTTCTGCTGGTCAAATGAAAATGAGAGAGATTAACTTGGCATCGTAGATGCTACGCCCATTATGTGTTCTCGGCAGTACATAAATGTTGATATGAATCTTAAAGATTCTACGTATATCAATCCACCCCTTCCCCGGCACACATTAACTGAGGGAAGCGTCAGCTGTAAAGGTTTCTATCTTTTTTAACAGCAGACAAACGGCATGCAGAACAGCACGACCCAGCTGGAAGCAATGTTGGCTGATGTTATGAGAAAACAAAAAAGATGTTAGAATAAAAAGGTAGAAAATACAATGTTGACTCCCCAGGCGTTCGTGGGCCTGACTATCCAAAGGAAGGTATGGTAAGAGAGACAGACAAGGGAAGGAGGAAGAGAAGAATTCGCCAGCTCCGCCGTACGAGGAAGGGAGGAGGTACCATAATTAACAGGATTGGTCTGGGCCAAACAGGCTCTTTATCAGCAGCTTAAACCCCGAGTGCGCCCTCCCGGCTCCCGGCTAATCCTAGCTGGTACTGGCGTTCTGAAATGAGAGGGAAAAGGATTCGAAGGTATTATGGGGAATGGCATCAAGGAACGTAACGGTGGTGGCTTACTGCAGGGGCTGTTCTGGGAGATGCTGGGTTCGATCCTTAAGCGCGATTATGCGACCCTTGAACACGAAGGTACGATCCTTGAACACCGACGTAAGGTCCTGAACGTCCTTAAGCGTCTGCTTTGCTACGCAGGCGACACACAAACAAAATAAAACTAGAAACACGGGAGTAGAAAGAAATTTTTTTTCTTCTGACCTCTGAGAGATGGTCCACAATAGAAATACACAGGAGAGGTACCGTGATAGCAGTGGTGGCCCAGATAGAAGTTCTGGAGGATATGGTTCCCCTGGAAGACTTCCTGGAACTATTTGCACACAATGGTGTGCGTCTGCCAGGCGTCTCCGTCAAAGCGCGAGCTGGAATCCCGACTCTACTGGCGGGAAATTCCAAATCGTTCCACAGAGTTAAGTATTCGGTGATCACATTTGTGTGTACACCCGCAATCATCGTCGTGCGTGTGTGTGCGACCGAAGACCAGAAGGAACGGCTCAGTGGGACGAGAAACACCAGGCAAATCAGGACGTCTGCAGTGTTCCACGAATCAATAAAGACCTCAGAGATCGGTGACACATACCGGGTCGCAGGCCTTTAACTAAGGCGACCCTGAGCCGATATTCCCCAAGAAAACTTGAAAGTTGACTGTTACGCTGCCAAACAGATGTTATGACTTCGATGCTTATTTTCTCAGACAATAATGTACTATCTAAATGAAAATAGTGACATTTCATTACAAACACTGGAGGCGTTGGTTAGTAATTTCCGCACTGATAATCTGATCTCTTTACTTCTTGACGTAGTGAGGCGTTGAGGGAACCTCTGTGTAACGCATTTGGTCCGGATGGTTTTCTGTAATGAGAGGGTCAGTTGCTTCTCTTAGAGGAAATGACCAATATCGTACAGACTGTAATCCATAAGTTTTCTTTCCATTTCCGTTGTGTGAGAAGCTGTAGAGGCCCCTCTGATACCGTTGCACAACGTGTGTCACAAAACACCTCCGGCTGCAGACAAAGTCGTAACAATAATAAGAGCTGGAGACACTGCCGTGTTTAGGGATCGGTGCAAGGGATGTGAGGAGATGGATGGCGTTTAGTGTTGGGTCATCATGAAGGCCGGAAAGTCAAGTTATAACCGCCAGTCAAACGACCCTGAACACCTTCTTCAGGTGTTCAGGGTAATTCGACCAATCACGCTCTCTCTGCATGTATAGTCCCTGCTAAAGCAATACTCGTCCTCTCTGCATGTATATAGTCCCTTCTACGACCACATACATTGCCACTACACAGACTGACCCCGTGTGAGAGGGTGGAGCTGGTGTTTCTTCGTCTCCATGTAACCTCCCTGGGTGCTGCTACAAGGGGGCGGCGCCCTATGCTTATCTTCCTCCAACACGCCAATATTGACAGTAATCACGGAGTTCGTGTTGACCTACCAGGATGCTCATGTTCCTCCTGCGATATATATCCTTAATCAGCGTCCGTGACTCACCTGCACCCAGGCCTGATTTCAATCACTCACTTCCTACACGAACCATCTACGCTCAAGCTGGTATATCGCAGCTCACAGTGCTTCATCTCTGTCTGCGTAAGTTTTTTCATCTCCGCTAAGGTAGCTATGAGGAAGAATCCCCTTCCTTTAACAGCTTTTCTCGCACGCTTTGACGCACATATTTTGCTGCTTAACTAACTTGCCCTCCTCTTCCACATATAAAACAAGCCGTGCTGTGTTCTTCCCCTTCTGAACCCTTCTCCCTAATACCTAATTTTCTATCTCAAAAGCCATCTGGACCGTCAGTAATCCCGGCTACACATCCTAATCCCCTGAAACTCCTTCCTGCAGTCCCTAAGGTAATCCTCTCACAGAGATCAACACCCTTCCCAAGCCTTGAGAGAAATAGTTTTACAAACATATTCCATTACAGTTCCCGCACCTCCTTTGTTTATCTCACGTTCTCATGTAACTCTCACAGCCACTACTCATCCCTCACACCCTCCTCATTCTTCCAGTGCTCAGCCCACAGCCGGTGTGAGAAAAACTATACACCGGAGAAAAGGCCAAGACTCATCAGGCCTTCTGCTGCCTACCACCGCCTGACCAACACCACAAATATGGCCATGAGTCTCTCTCTACGGTCTCCTGGTCGCCTTCACAGAGATGGCCCCAGCTTCTCCTTGAGGCCTCTCGCCTGGCCAGTACCAGAAAAAACGGCCAAGCCTCCTCTATGATGGCCACCAGTACCTGGCCACACATCACCTTTGGCCAAACTCTTCCTCATCACGTCCTTATCAACAAAAAATTCCCTCCTGCGCCTGCTCCATTAGCCCTCTACCTCCGCATGGATACTTCACCTGCGCCCAGCGATACTATTCACCTCTTCAAAGCCCTCGACCCATTTAATCCAACGTCGAGCCGTGTATTTCCTTTCAGACCTTTATTTTTGTCCTCTCTGTCGCTCGTTATCCCTTGATACGTCCACCAGGACCTGCGGTCATTTTTATTGCAGCGGGTATTGCAACGTCGGTCAGAGTCCAGACACTGTTTTCCTGACCTGCTGGAGCACACTGGTGAGGCTTCCAGGGAAGCCACAGGTGAGGCTGCTATGGATATTATTTCATATTTACTCGCTTTCTATGTCAATGCTTTTATTCCTAAAATTCCTACATGTACGACAATATCTTCTGTTCTAAGCCATCCCTCTAAACCTCGTTTATTCAGCCAACTGCAGCAAGTCAGCCTTCCAGCACTCTCCCAGTAAGACTTCAGTATGACGTGTTACTAACCTCACCAAAGCCAGTTTACCAACATCCTAAGCCATCCCTGCCGAACTCTGCAAAACCAGCCTATCAACCTCTCCAAAGCCAACCCGCTAACATCTCCAAGCCATTCCTTCAAATCATCTCCAAAGTTATCCTAGCAACTTCTCCCAAGCCAGTCTACGAACCTCTCCTAAACTCTCTGTAACAAACCTCTCCTAATCTACCCCTACCCGCCTCTGTTAAGGCACCCAGCCGAACCTTATCTCGTGTAAGCACCACTGAAGGACAATGCCTAACCTTCCCGCTAACCAATCCAATCTACAGGTGGACCGGTCGGTCGGGATCTTACTGTCTCACGTTGGAAAACAAGTGGCAGGTTACCCGCTCTGCTCCGCAGCCATTACCCTAAGTGGCTGGCCTGGGCACTCACCTCTGACGTCTACGACGCAGAGACGCTGGCGTCTGACGCCCACAGCGTCTTGCGGACCAACACCCGAGTCGTAAATGCGTCGGTGGATGGAAGGAAACAAATATTTACAAGGGGCAGGAGAGTCCTACAGACCAACACACGGAGAATAACAGAACGTAGGAATAACTCTTGGCATGTTTACGGACACAGGATGATGCGTTTCTTCTGTATTTTGTTCTTCAGAACAATCTATCCGGCGTCGGATGTACACCGCCTTCATCGTGTGAAAATAAACCGGTGTGACTTACGTCAACATCTGCATACAGATCCAAAGGTTCCTTTTGGTACAATGTATCGGGAAGTCCTACGTTTCCTTTGTGTTTTCTGTGTCTTACGGATACTACGCAGTCCGCAGGATCGAATTCTTCTGTTGTACCATCCGTGGTGAGAATAATTTTTCTCCGTCTGCGGTAAAGATTTCCCTTCGTAATGCAAACATCCCACAGTCATGGCACAACATGGCAACTGTGTCATCCTCTTCTTTAAAACAGAATTTATTCTTAATTTCTTGGGCAAGATGGTATAGCCCTTACGTATGATGGTGTGAACTTTGACCTGACTCTCAAGGGTCAGGTGAAATGTCACCTATGGGTCGTATCGTCGTCCTCAAAGGTCGTCTCTTCGTGCTTAGGCGGTTCCTCAACAGCCCAAACAACTGATGTCAGGAATCCGGGCTGGTCAGTCAGTACCCTCAGTAAACACATCATCGCCGCGATATTGCTGTTGGTGCAGGACCGGTAGGAACCTTTGTAGGATCCTGATGACTATGGGTAAGACGTGCTGGGCGTAACCTTGGCCCTAAACCCCCTCCTGTACTGCCTCAAGGGTTCTCTCTACCTCCCCTTCGTCATCATCTTACGGTAAGTCCTGGATCTCTTCCTGGATCTAAGAACTGTCCTTAGTAGTCTTCCTCGTCACCAATAGGACTTGGAAGCTTCCTTGCATCGTCTTCCTCCTCACCTGACCTTCCAGTGAGTCCTGGAGCTGCTGCTATGTCACCTTCCTCCCTATATAACCTTCCAGCAGGCACTGGAACCTTCCCTGTGTCGTCTTGCTCCTCATCTGACCATCTAGTAAGTTCTGAAGCTCTTCCACGATCACCTTCATCCTCACTTGACCTTCCAGTGAGACTTGAATCGTTCTTGCGTCGTCTTCCTTCCCGCCTGACCTTCAGCAAGTTCGGGAAATCTCTCTGGATCGCCGACTCCAGTATTTGACCTTCCAGCAAGCCTTGGGGCTAATAACGCGAAAAGCTCACTTCTTTTACCACAAACTTAACGCATCCCGTACCAGCTTCCGCAGTCCGGTGAGTGCCTGGAATATTGCTCTTCTTCTCGTTATTCATCTGGGAAGACGACACCAGAGTGCTGACGGAGACAGCCCTCACTGTGGCTGCTACCACACCTAACACTACACAAGGAAGGAACCACAGATCAAGCGTACCAATAACGAAAGGTACTGTCGGTACGAAGGATTAGAAGCTCATGGATTTTCACAGCGAAATTCTATGCTCTTTATGTCCCTTATTGATGGATGGTTCAAGACGAAGAGAATGGCGACAGATATAAACAGTCGGTAAGTGTGGCCACTAGTATAAAGTGTGGTAAGAGTGGCGGGTACCTGGACGATGACACCTGCCTACCATGTTACCGTGTGATGGGTACCATACCTACCGCGTCTGCGTGGTCACCACACACTGACTACAAAGAGAGAGAGAGAGAGAGAGAGAGAGAGAGAGAGGAGACGGACAGACGAGGAGCGTCTCAGCGACAAAAAAGTGGAGGAAATTAAATGAGAAACCCAACGCAGGAGTCATGTACTGGGGAGGGCGGCAGCAGCGGCTGTAGTTGATTGGAGTTACTCCCCTGAGCACGACGGTACGACTGTCTGGCACGGTGGCCAGACCCTTCCTTATGAGGACTTGGCCATTTTCTCTGACCCTTCAACTTCAGGTCAACGGTCTGGCCATAAATACCCAAGGGTCGTACCGTCGTGCTCAAGGGTCGTACCGTCGTGCTCAAGTGTCGTACCGACGTGCTCAAGATGTTAACGACGAACTTCGGGGGTCAGGCTGGTGCAGAAGGTAAAGAAAAACGATAACAAATGGGATAAGTGAAGTTAACAAGAGGAAAACTTTGTAAAGAATGTAAATGGAGGAAGTTAGGCGGTAGGGGAGGGGGGAAGGGCTGGTGGAAAGGCTTCCTGGCGTCTACGGGAGCGGCGATCTGTCTTTTGTTTACATCTATCTGAAAAATATGTTTCCCCCTGACGCGTTACCTGCTGCCTGGCTATGTATCCCTTACTCATTCTACAGTCAAATGTATATAGAATATATATATATATATATATATATATATATATATATATATATATATATATATATATATATATATATA
>JAYMFT010197647.1:0-11740 GCA_038088735.1 Panulirus argus
GGTTGTAGAACATGGATGTTATAGTTACATGACCATATCAAGATCGTAGCTGTAGAAAATGGAATTTCTTTATATGAACATGTTACGGTCATGCCTGAAGAACACTGATATTCTCTTTATATGATCATGTTAAGGTCATGGCTATAGAGCATGGATGTTCTTGTTAATTGACCATGTTTAGGTCATGCTGTAGGACATGGATTTTCTGTTAAATGACCATGTTAAGGTCAGGGCTGGAGAATATTGCTGTTCTTCTTGCATGATCAACTTAATATCATGGAGGGAGAACATGGATGTTCTTGTTATATGACCATGTTAAAGTCTTGGCTGGAGAACATGGATGTTCTTATTACATGACCATGTTAAGGTCATGGCTGAAGAGAATTGATGTTCTTTTTTATGGCCAAGTTAAGTAACTGGCTGTAGAACATGGATGCTTTTGTTATATGACCATGTTAAGAACTTGGCTGTAGAATCTGGATGTTCTTGTTTTAACACCATGTTAAGGTCATGGCTGTAGAACATGGAGGTTCTTCTTATATGACCATGTTCAGGGTTTGGCTGTAGAACATGGATGTTCTTATCATATGACCATGATAAAGTCATAGCTGTAGAATATGGATGTTGTTGTTACATGACCATATGAATATCATGGCTTTAGACATATACGTTTTCATTACATGACCATATTAAGATCATGGCTGTAAAACATGGAGACTTTTGTCATATGACCATGTTAAAGTCATAGTTGTAGAACAAGGACGTTTTTCTTATAACGCCACGTTAAGGACAAAGGTGTAGAACATGTATGTCCTTGTCATATGACCATGTAAAAATCATGTTGGTAGAACTTGGATGTTCTTGTTATATGAGCATGAATATATCATCGCTGTAGAACATGGATGTTATCTTTATAATACCATGTTAAAGTCATGGCCGAAGAAGATGGATGTTCTTGTTATATGTTCATGTTAAGGTCATAGTTGTAGAACATGATGTTCATTTTACATGACCATGATACGGTCATGGCTTTAGAACATAGACGTTTTTATGATATGACCATGTTAAGGTTATGGATGGAGAACATGAATTTCTTGTTACGGGCACTGATAAAAGCTGAATGGGACCCAGAGGTAGTAAAGGCTTTCCATGCCCGATATGCCTGATCCCATGCCTGAATGGCCTCAGAACAGGAACGGTTGAACCATGGTTTGGATGAAGAAGTAGTCTTGGAGGAAGAGGGAATAAATGACTTCCATTTCCCGCGAAAATAACCTCTGTTATACGTTTGGCAGAGACAGAAGCATCACCACATAAAAGACAGTAATTTACCTAAGGAAAGTCAGAAAAGAAATTACGTAAGTTATTCCAGTTAGCTTTGTTCAGGTGCCATTATTTACGCTTGAAGGGGGCTGCTGGAGAGGGAGGTGCCGTTAGAATAGATACATTTATGAGAGTATGATCAGATGAACCAAATGGGGGCGAGATTGTGTATTTACAGCGAGACGGACTAGAGGTGAAAAACAAATCCAGAAAATTAGGAGAGTGGTCCAAAGTCTCTATACTATGACACTCCAGCCAAAGTCTTTATACTATGACACTCCAGCCAAAGTCTGTATAATAACACATTCTAGCCAAAGTCTGTATACTATAACACCCCAGTCAAAGTCTGTATAATATGACGCTCCAGCCCAAGCCTGTATACTGTGACACTCCAACCCATCTGTATACTATGGCACTCCAGCCAGAGTCTTTATACTATGACACTTCAGCAGAAGTCTGTATACTATGACACTCAAGCCCAAGTTTGTATATTATGACACTCTGTATACTATGACACTTCAGCCTAAGTTTATATAGTAGGACACTCCAATCCAAGTCTGTATACTATGACACACAAGCCCAAACTGTATACGGTGATACTCCAGCTCAGGCCTGTTTACTATGACACTCCAGCCCAAGTCTGTACACTATGACACTCAAACCCAAGTCTGCATACTCTGACACTGTAGCCAAAGTCTGTATATTGACACTCCAACCTAAGTCTAAATACTCTGACACTCCAGCCAAAGTCTGTATAATATGACACTCCAGCCAAAGTCTGTATACTATGACACTACAACGTCTGCATATTGTGACACGGCAGCCAAAGTCTGTATAATATGACACTCCAGACAAAGTCTATATAGTCTGACAATCCAGCCAAAGTTTGTATAATATGACGCTCCAGCCAAAGATTGTATAGTTTGTCACTCCAGCCAAAGTCTGTATACTGTGACACTCCAACCCGTCTGTATACTATGACACTCCAGCCAGAGTCTTTATACTATAACACTCCAGCAGAAGTCTATATACTATGACACTCAAGCCCAAGTTTGTATACTATGACACTCTGTAGACTATGACACTCCAGCCCAAGTTTGTGTAGTATGACACTCCAGTCCAAGTCTGTATACTATGACAGACAAGCCCAAACTGTATACGGTGATACTCCAGCTCAGGTCTGTTTACTATGGCACTCCAGCCTGTCTCTATAATATGACACTCAAGTCCAAGTCTGTATACTATGACACTCAAAACCAAGTCTGCATACTGTGACAATGCAACCAAAGTATGTATAATGACACTCAAGCCCAAGTCTAAATACTCTGACACTCCAGCCAAAATCTGTATACTATGACACAACAAAGTCTGCATACTGTGACACGGCAGCCAAAGTCTGTATAATATGACACTCCAGACAAAGTCTTTATGCTATGAAACTCCAGCCAAATTCTGTATAATATGACGCTCCAGCCAAAGTCTGTATAGTATGTCACTCCAGCCCAAGTCTGTATACTGTGACACTCCAACCCGTCCGTTTACTATGACACTCCAGCAAGAGTCTTTATACTATGACATTCCAGCAGAAGTCTGTATACTATGACACTCAAGCCCAAGTTTGTATACGATAACACTCTGTATACTATGACACTCCAGCCCATGTTTGTATAGTAAGACACTCCAATCCAAGTCTGTATACTATGACACACAAGCCCAAACTGTATACGGTGATACTCCAGCTCAGGTCTGTTTACTATGACACTCCAGCCCAAGTCTCTATTCTATGACACTCAAGCCCAAGTCTGCATACTGTGACACTGCAGCCAAAGTCTGTATAACTGCACTCCAGCCCAAGTCTATATACTTTGACACTCCAGTCAAAGTCTGCATAATATGACACTCCAGACAAAATCTGTATACTATGACAATCAAGCCAAAGTCTGCATACTGTGTCACGGCAGCCAAAGTCTGTATAATATGACATTCTAGACCAAGTCTATATACTCTGACACTCAGGCCAAAGTCTGTATAATATGACACCCCAGCCAAAGTCTGTATAGTATGACACTCTAGCCCAAGTCTGTACACTGTGACACTCCAGCCCGTCTGTATACTATGACAATCCAGCCGAAGTCTGTATGCTATGACACTAAAGGACAAGTGTGCATACTATGACACTCCAGTCCAAGTCTGTGTGATATTATTCGATAACCATAATCTGTATACTATGACATTCTAGCCAAAGTCTGTATGCTATGACACTCCAGTCTCAAGTCTGTAAACTATGAAACTACAGCCAAAGCGCATATACTATGACACTCAAGCCCAAATCTGCGTACTGTGACACTCTAGCCAAAGTCTGTACACTATGACACTCCAGCCAAAGTCTGTATACTTTGACACTCCAACAAAAGTCTGTATAATATAACACTCCATCCAAAGTCTGTATACTATGACACTACAACCCTAGTCTGGATATTGTGATATTCCAGCCCGTCTGTATAGTATGAAACTCCAACCCAAGTCCGTATTCTATGACAATCGAACCAAAGCCTGTATACTATGACAATCCAGCGCAAGTCTATATACTACGACACTCCAGCCAAAGTCTATACACCATGACAATCCAGCCCATGTCCGCATACTATGACAATCCAGGCCAAGTCTGTATACTATGACACTCCATGCCAAGTCTGTGTAATATTACACGCCAGCCAAAGTCTGTATACTATGACATTCTAGCCAGAGTCTGAATATTATGGCACTCCAGTCCGAGTCTGTATACTACGACACTCCAGCCTAGGTCTGTGTAATATGACGCTCCAGCCAAAGTCTATACACCATGACACTCCAACCAAAGTCAGTATACTCTGACATTCCATGCAAAGTCTAAATACTACGACTCCAGTCCAAGTCTATACTATGACACTCCATACGAAGTCAGTACACTATGACACTCCAGCACAAGTACATACACTATGACACTTCTGCCCAAGTTGGTATACAGTGACATACCAGCCAAAGTCTGTGTACTATAACATTCTAACTAAAGTCTGTATATTATGACACTCCAGCCAAAGTCTGTATATCTGGACACTCCAGCACAGATCTGTATACAATTACACTCCAGCCAAAGTTTGTATTCTATGAAACTCTAGCTAAAGTCTATACAATAAGACACTCCAGCCAAAGTCTGTATAATATGACGGTCAAGCCCAAGTTTGTATAATAAGACACTCTAGCCAAAGTCTGTATACTGTGACACTCCAGCCAAAGTCTATAATATGACGCTCAAGCCAAAATTTATATACTTTGACACTCAACCAAAGTCTGTCTACTGTGACACTCCAGTTCGTCTTTATACTATGACACTCCAGCCAGCCTTTATACTATGACACTCCAGCAGAAGTCTGTATACTATGACACTCTAGGCAAAGACTGTATACTGTGAAACTCCAACCAAAGTCTGTATACTGTGACACTTCAGCCAGTCTGTATACTATGACACTCCAGCCCAAATCTATATACTATGACACTCCAGGCAAAGTATGTATACGAAGACACCGCAGCAAAGTCTGTATACTATTACACTCCAGCCTAGGTATGTATACTTTGAAACTCCTGTCAAAGTCTGTATAATTTGACAATCCAGCTAAAGTCTGTTTACTATGACACTCCAGTCCAATCTGTATACCATGATATTCCAGCCCAAGTCTATATACTATGACACTGCAGCCAAAGTCTGTATGCAATGACACTCTACCCAAAGTCTATATGCAATGACGCTCCAGCCCAAGTCTGTATACTATGACACTCCTTCCCAAGTCTGTACACTATGACAATCCAGCCAAAGTCTGCAGACTGTGACACTCCAGCCCAAGTATCTATACAAACACACTCGAGTCCAAGTCTGTATAGTATGACACTCCAGCCTAAGTCTTTGTAATATTACACGTCAGACAAAATCTGTATACTATGACATTCTACCCAAAGTCTGTATACTGTGAAAATCCATCCCAAGACTATAACTATGACATTTGAGCCCAAGTCTGTATTCTATGACACTCAAACCCAAGCCTGCATACTCTGACACTGCAGCCAAAGTCTGTATAATAACACTCCAGCCCAAGTCTATATACTTTGACACTCCAGCCAAAGTCTGTATAATAACACTCCAGCCCAAGTCTATATACTTTGACACTCCAGCCAAAGTCTGTATAATATGACACTCCAGCCAAAGTCTGTATACTATGACACTCAAGCCCAAGATTGCATACTGTGACACGGCAGCAAAAGTCTGTATAATATGACACTCCAGACCAAGTCTGTATGATATGACACTCCAGCCAAAGTCTGTATAGTATGACATTCCAGCACAAGTCTGTATACTGTGACACTCCAGCCCGTCTGTATATAATGACAATCCAGCCCAAGTCTGTATGCTATGACAATAAAGCCCAAGTCTGCATACTATGACACTCTAGCCCAAGTCTGTGTGATATTACACGATAGCCAGTTTCTATATACTATGGCATTGTAGCCAAAGTCTGCATATTATGACACTCCAGCCCAAGTCTATAAACTATGAAACTCCAGCCCAAGGCTGTATAATATGACACTCAAGCCCAAGTTTGCATACTGTGACACTCTAGCCAAAGTCTTTATACTATGACACTCCAGCCAAAGTCTGTATACTTTGACACTCCAACCAAAGTCTGTAAAACATAACACTCCAGCCAAAGTCTGTATAATATGACACTCCAGCCCAAGTCTGTTCACTATGACAATCCAGCCAAATTCTGTAGACTGTGATACTCCAACCCAAGTGTCTATACTAACATACTCCAGCCAAAGTATGTATACTATGACACTCCAGCCCAAGGGTATGTAATATTACACTCAACACAAAATCTGTGTACCATGATATTCTATCCAAAGTCTGTATACTATGAAAATCCATCCCAAGACAATAAACTATGATATTCGAGATTATGTCTGTATACTATGACACTCAGACTCAAGTCTACATACTGTGACACTGCAGCCAAAGTCTGTATAAAGACACTCCAGCCCAACTCTATGTACCTTAACACTCCATCCGAAGTCTGTATAATATGACACTCCAGCCAAAGTTTGTATACTATGACACTTAAGCCCAAGTCTGCATACTGTGACACGGCAGCCAAAGTCTGTATAATACGACACTCCAGACCAAGTTCATATAGTCTGACAGTCCAGTCAAAGTTTCTATGATATGACGCTCCAGCCAAAGTATGCATAGTACGTAACTCTAGCCCAAGTCTGTATACTATGACACTCCAGCACGTCTGCATACTATGACAATACAGCCCAAGTCTACAAACTATGACACTCCTGCCCAAGTCTGTGTGATATTATACGATAGCCAAAATCTATATACTATGACATTCTAGCCAAAGTCTGTATACTATGACACTTAAGCCCAACTCTGTAAACTATGAAACTCCGGCCCAAGTCTGGATACTATAACACTCAAACCTAAGTCTGCATACTGTGACATTCCAGCCCAAGTTTATATACCATGACACTCCAACCCAAGTCTGCATACTATAACACTACAGCTCAAGTAATATTACACACCAGCCAAAATCAGTATACTATGGCACTGTAGCCAAAGTCTGTATATTATGACACTCCAGCCCAAGTCCATAAACTAAGAAACTCCAGCCCAAGGCTATATACTATGAAAACAAGCCCAAGTTTGCATACTGTGACACTCAAGCCAAAGTCTGAATACTATGACACTCCAGCCAAAGTCTGTATACTTTGACACTCCAACCGAAGTCTGTATAATATAACACTTCAGCCAAAGTCTGTATACTATGACACTCCAGCCCTAGTCTGTATACTGTGACACTCAAGCCAGTCTGTATACTATGACACTCCAGCCCAGGTCTATACACTATGACACTCCAGGCAAAGTATGTATACTATGACTCTCCATCACAAGTCTGTATAACATGACGATCCAAACAAAGTCAATATACAATGAAACTCTACCCAAAGTCTGTAAACTATGACACTCCAAGTCTGGGTAATATGACACTGCAGCAAAGTCTGCACACTTTGACGCTCAAGCCAAGTTTGTATACTATGACGCTCCAGTCCAAGTCTGTATACCATGGTACTCCAGTCCAGGTCTATATACTATGACACTGCAGCCAAAGTCTGTATACAATGACACTCTACCCAAAGTCTATATACAATGACACTCCAGCCCAAGTCTGTATACTATGACACTCTAGCCCAAGTCTGTACACTATGACAATCCAGCCAAAGTCTGTAGACTGTGACACTCCAACCCAAGTATCTATATTAACACACTCGAGCCAAATATGTATACTATGACACTCAAACCCAAGTCTGCATACTCTGACACTGCAGCCAAAGACTATATAATAACACTCCATCCCAATTCTATATACTTTGACACTCCAGTCAAAGTCTGTATAAATATGACACTTCAGCAAAAATCCGTATACTGTGATACACAAGCCCAAGACCGCATACTGTGACACAGCGGCAAAAGCCTGTATAACATGACACTCCAAACCAAGTCTATATTCTCTGACACTCCAGCCAAAGTCTGTATAATATGACACTCCAGCCCAAGTCTTTATAGTAAGACATTCCAGCCCAGATCTGTATAGTGTGACAATCCAGCCCAAGTCTGTATGCTATGACACCAAAGCTCAAATCTGCATGCTATTAGACTCCAGCCCAAGTCTGTGTGATATAACACGATAGCCAAAATCTGTATACTATGACGTTCTAGCCAAAGTATGTATACTATGACACTTAAGCCTATGTCTGCATACTGTGACATTCCAGCACAAGTTCATATACCATGACACCCCAACCCAAGTATGTATACTATGACACTCCAGCCCAAGTAATATTACACGCCAGCCAAAATCTGTATACTATGATATTCTAGCCAAAGTCTGTATACTATGACACTCAAGATCAAGTCTGTAAACTATGAAACTCCATCCCAAGTGTGTATACTATGACAGTCAAGCCCAAGTCTGCATACTGTGACACTCTAGCCAAAGTCTGTATACTTTGACACTCCAACAAAAGTCTATATAATATAACACTCCACCCAAAGTCTGTATACTACGAAACTACAGCCCTAGTCTGGATACTGTGACACTCTAGCCCGTCTGTATACTATGACTCCAACCCAAGTCTGTATACTATGACAATCCAGCCAAAGTCTGTATACTATGACACTACAGCCTTAGTCTGGATACTGTGACACTCAAGACCGTCTGTATACTATGAAACTCCAATCCAAGTCCGTAAACTATGACAATCCAGCGCAAGTCTATATACTATGACACTCCAGCCAAAGTCTATATACCATGACAATCCAGCCCATGTCCGCATACCATGACAGTATAGCCCAAATCTATATACTATGACAATCAAGCCTAAGTCTGTATACTGTGACACTCCAGCCCAAGTTTCAATACTATGACACTCCAGCCCAAGTCTGTATAATATGACACTCCATGCCAAGTCTGTGTAATATTACACGCCAGCCAAAGTCTGCATGCTATGACATTCTAGCCAAAGTCTGAATACTATGACACTCCAGCCCGAGTCTGTATACTACAACACTCCACCCAAAGTCTGTATATCATGACGCCCCAGCAAAAGTCTGTACACTATGACACTCCACACAAAGTCTGTACACTATGACACTCCAGCAAAAGTCTGTATACTGTGACTTTCCAGTCCGTCTGTATGCCAAGACACTCTTGTCCAAGTCTGTATACTATGACACTTCAGCCAAAATCAGTATACTATGGCACTCCCGGCAAAGTCTGTATACTATGACACTCCAGACTAAGTCAGTACACTATGACACTCCAGCCAATGTCTGTATACTATGACACTCCAGCCAAAGTCTATATACTATGACACTCCAGCACAAGTCTATACACTATGACACTCCAGCCCAAGTTTATATTCAGTGACACTCCAGCCCAAGTCTGCATACTATGACACTCCAGCCCAAGTCTGTAAAATATTACACTCCAGCCCAAGTCTGTAAAATATTACACTCCAGCCAAATTCTGTATACTATGACATTCTAATCAAAGTCTGTATACTATGACATTCCAGCCAAAGTCTGTATACTAAGACACTCCAGCCCAGATCTGTATACTATTACACTCCAGCCAAAGTTTGTATACTATGAAACTCTAGCAAAAGTCTGTATACGGTGACACTCCGGCCAAAGTCTGTATAATATAACGCCCCAGCCAAAGTTTATATACTTTGACACACCAATCAAAGTCTGTAACTGTGACACTTCAACCCGTCTGTATACTATGACACTCCAGCCACAGTCTTTATCTATGACACTCCAGCAGAAGTCTGTATACTATGGAACTCAAGCCTACGTTTGTATACTATGACACTCCAGCCCAAGTTTGTACAGTATGACAATGCAATCCAAGTCTGTATACTATGACACACAAGCCCAAACTGTACACGGTGAAACTTCAGCCCAGGTCTGTTTACTATGACACTCCAGCCCAAGTCTGTTTACTATGACACTCCAGCCCAAGTCTCTATACTATGACACTCTAGTCCAAGTCTGTATACTATGACACTCCAGCTAAAGTCTGTACACTATGACACTCCAGCCCAAGTCTGTATACTATGACAATCCAGCGAAAGGCTGTATACTATGACTCTCCAGCCCAAGTCTGTATAATATGACGCTCCAGCCAAAGTCTGTATACTGTGACACCAGCCAAAGTCTATATACCGTGAAACTCCAGCCAGAGTCTGTATACTGTGACACTCCTGCCCGTCTGTATACAATGACACTCCAGTCCAAGTCTGTATACCATGAGACTCCAGCCCAAGTGTATACTATGACACTCCAGCCAGAGTCTTCATTCTATGACACTCCAGCCAAAGTCTGTATGCTATAACTCTCCAGCACAAGTCTGTATACCATGACACTCAAGCCCAAGTTTGTATACTATGACACTCTCTATACTATGAAACTCCAGCCCAAGTTTGTATAGTATGACACTCCAATCCAAGTCTGTATACTATGACACACAAGCCCAAATCTGTATACGGTGATATTCCAGCCTAAGTCTGTCTACTCTGACACTCCAGGAAAAGTCGGCATACTATGACACTCCAGCCAAAGTCTGTATACTATGACACTCCACCCCGTCTGTATACTATGACACTGCAGCCAAAGTCTGTATACTATAACGCTCCAGCCCAAGTCTGTACACTATGACACTCCAGCTCAAGTCTGTATACTATGACAATCCAGCCAAAGTCTGGAGACTGTGATACTCTAGCCCAAGAACCTATACTATGACACTCCAGCCCAAGGCTGCATACCATGAAACTCCAACAAAAGTCTGTATGCTATGACACTCAAGCCCAAGTCTGTATACTATGACACTCCAGTATGTCTGTATATTATGACACTCCTGCCCAAGTTTGTATATTATGACACTCCAGGCCAAATCTGTATAATATTACACACCAGCCAAAATCTGTATACTATGACGCTCTAGCCAAAGTCTGTATACTACGACACTCCATCCCGTCTGTGTACTATGACACTCCAGCCCGAGTCTGTATACTATGACACTCTAGCCGAAGTCTGCATACTATGACACTCCAGCCTAAGTTTGTATACTATGACACTCCAGCCAAAGTCTGCATAACATGACACTCCAGCTCGTCTGTATACTATGACACTCCAGCACAAGTCTATATACTATGACACTCCAGCCCAAGTCTATATACTACGACACTCCAGCCCAAGTCTGTATACCAAGACACTCCAGCCCAAGTCTGTACACTATGACATTCCAGACCAAGTCAGTATACTAGAACACTCCAGCCCAATCCTGTATACTATGACACTCCAGCCAAAGTCTATATACTGTGAAACTCCAGCCAAAGTCTGTATACTGTGACACTCCAGCCCGTCTGAATACTAAGACACTCCAGTCCAAGTCTGAATACTATGACACTCCAGACCAAGTAAGTATACTATTACACTCCAGCCCAATTCTGTATACTATAATACTCCAGCCAAAGTTTGTATACCATGACACTCCAGCCAAAGTCTGTATAATATGACACTCCAGCCCGTCTGTATACTATGACACTCCAGCACAAGTCTATACACTATGACACTCCAGCCCAAGTCTGTATACTACGACACTCCAGCCCAAGTCTGTATACTAAGACACTCCAGTCCAAGTCTGTATATTATGACACTCCAGACCAAGTCAATATACTAAAACACTCCAGCCCAATCCTGTATACTATGACACTCCAGCCAAAGTCTATATACTGTGAAACTCCAGCCAAAGTCTGT
>JAYMFT010197658.1:0-11739 GCA_038088735.1 Panulirus argus
CTCTCTACCTTCTCATGTCTTTCCCAATAACTATGACCTGGCTCATTTCAAGAGACAGGTTTTTCACTTTCTCAGAAATTCGTAAATACTTTTCCTGTCCTTTTTTTCCCTTTCTCAATTCTCTCTATATTTCAATTAGGGCCCGTCCTTGATGTGGACTTTTGTCCGCGACTGGAGCCTTCAACAACAAAAAAAAAAAAATGTCGTCTATCTCGGCCTCACCACGTGTGTGACGTGGCGTGGACGAGCTGACGCTGTTGTCAGCCAACATGTCACAGGTTTACCTTAAAGTTAACTCTAAATAATTTGGGTTATATGCTGATAATCTGTGAGATGTTCTTCCCTTATTTCTGCTGATTAAGACCAGACGAATGAAGTCTTTCGATGGTCTCATCTGCCCGTGTGACTGACCAGTAAGAATCAGACAGCAAAAGCTGACTGTGTGCACAAGGCCGTATAAGGAGAATTTGATGTGTGAGTGTGGGTCCCGTGTGACTGTACGTCCTCGAGCGGCCGTCCCCCGTGTGGTCCACAGGGTATGAGTAGCCGGGTGAGGCAAGCGGAGGATAGGGGAGCCTTCCAGCCGGTGGTGAGGCAAAACTGAGAGTAGGAGAGCCCTGGTGATGAGGCAAATTGAGGATAGGTTAGCCCTGATTGTGAGGCAAGGAAAGGTTAGGGGACTTCTTGGTGGGTGAGGTAAAGTGAAGATAAGGAAGCCCTGGGTGGAGAGCCCTGAGCGTAAGGCAAAGGATTGATAGGGTAGCCATAAGTGAGTGGGGCGAGGAGTGGATAAAGGGAGCTCTGGTGAATGAGGGAAGCGTGAACAATGGCAGTGGTGTAGTGGGCCAGTGAGAGGAGCCAGCCAGCAGACCTTCCCGTCCAGGGATAATTTTATGGTCTCATGATCAACACACAAGACGCTGCTGCGGGAGGATGCGCTAAACTACAGACTAGTTTCCGTGACAAATGTGGACTGTGAGGTCTTTTGGAAAAAGCTAATCGTGTAAGGAGCTGTGACGGTGGCACAATGAGCCAGCAATACAGTGGCTGTCAAGTTCCCCTTACCTGGCCCAGGTTGCACTTTTTTTAATGTCTGCCTAACATGCACGTAGGTTAATGGCATTCAGGCCACAAACACATGACACTCTGCAAGATGTAACTCACACGACTTTATCGATTCTTAACTCAGAACTTTTCTGTGGTGACCATTACGCGCTGGCCCTGCTTAACTGCACAGTCTTGGCATAGATGAAGAAAGTTCTGAAGACTAGGCCCCACCAGTCTGAAATACTCTCCCTCTACTGTACAAATGATTACATATATGTATTGAATATGTATAATATTTATAATTGTAAATATGGTTTTAACATGGAAACGCACACCCGCACACCCACACTCTTATTACTCTCTTAATACATCTTTTTATACTCAAGTTACATACATAGACATGGAAAAAGGATTGATTGGATAGATATACATTATACCCACATATTTATGTGTTTGAGGATGTGTGTCTGGATGCGTAAGGCTGTATGTGGTCTTCATGTGTGTCTGTGGTGTGTACGTAAACACTGGTTCTGAAGAGACAATATACTAAGGTAGATTTTCACTCACAATCATCTCCCTAAACTTAGAATACTGAGGCACGCTTAATGCGTTCATTTCTGGTGCGCATCTTTTCCATGAGCCTGGAGATGGCTTCTCACTAAAAAATTGCCTACGGTATTTGGAAGGAATTCACACAGTGTAACAGTTACAATTACTGAAGTGGGTTCGGAATCTGAAGTAGTTTTGGCTACTGATGGAGTTCACATACTGGAACAGCTGCAGTTATTGGTAGAGCTCACATACTGTAACACAGTTACGGTTATTGAGGGAGTTCACGCAATGTAATGGATACAGCTAATGAAGGGTATTCATACACCCTAACAGCTGCAGCTGCTGAAAGGAGTTCATAAACTGTAACAACTTCAGCTGTTGAGTGAGTACACCTAATGCAACAGCTACAGCCAATGAGGGAGTTCACAAAGTGTAACAGTTATAGTTATTGAGGGAGATCACACAGTGTAACAGATATAACTACTGAAGGGAGTTCATACTGCCTGACAACCGCAACCACTGATAGTTCATAAACTGTAGCAGCTACAGCTATTGAAGAGAGTTCACACTGTAATGACTTTAACAGCCAAAGGTTCTGATCTGACCAAGAGTCAGGTAACGTAGAATATTTCCCCATGTATGACGCTGTAGCAACCAAGACTTCTATTTAAAATTTGTACTCCTGTATGAATCTGTAATACCCGTAGCTCCTACAGATCAGCTGATTCTCTGTAACAGCTGGTGTTACGGAAGCAGGGAGAGGTAGTTGGGAGTTCAGGCGGGTTACGACACAATAAAGGGAACGGTACTGGCGTGTGGGAGTGTGTGTGTGTGTGTGTCGGGAGCGTGTGAGTGGTGGCAGGGCTGGCTGCCCTGCCACACGGTAAACATCACACAGGAACTGAGGCGAGGAGTTCCACTTCGATGTTCTCTCACCCGTGGTGCTTCCTGCTGAGGTTCACATCCCCTGCTACAACGAGTCTATGACTTTATTTTTTTTTTTAAACCAGTTAGAATATTCATTTTCAAATACAGTTCTTAAGAATATTTCATTTTCATTGTATTATAAGCTTCTTGCTTCTTGAATACAACGGTACGGCCCTTGAGCACGATGGCACGGCCCCTGAGCGTGATGATACGGCCCTTGGGTATGATGGCCTAGGGGGCGTACCGTCGTGCTCGAGGGGTCGTGCTGTCGTTCTGGAGAGGTTAAGAATCTGTTTAGAGGTGTCAGCGACACCTGCATGGCCACGGTTGGGAAAGCTCGTCACGGGCTGCTGTGCAGCCCCCTTGACTCGTACAGTTTAGTGCTTTTAACTCAATTAACTTGTTAGGAAGGGAAAACGAAGGAAGGATAAAGAAAGATAAAGATGTGAAACAAAACAGTTGCCACAGAATGTAAAGATGTAAAGTGTAGATTTATTGACGTTGTGTATCAGTAGATTGTTGTTTATGTATATGTAACGCCTTACCTTTATACCCCTGGCATATTTGGGAGATGCCTGTGTTGGTTTGCATAGGAAAAGCATAATTGTCGCTTCTCTAAGGGGCTTCATGGGAACCAAGTGTTTTCCATGTTTTTGCTGATGATGAGGTGTTTAATTTGCCTTGTATTTATCCTCGTTGTCTTGCTTAACTTGACTTGTGGCTGAAGTGAAGATGGAGATTTCTTCAGTCTTGGCGTTGATTGGAGGGTCGGGCGTGGGGGATGGAAGAGGTTGGGAGGGTTTTGGAGGGAGTGGGGTTGGGGGGTTGTCTGAGGAGAAGAATAGTGGGAAATGGGAAGTATAGAAAAAGTATAAAAGACTCGGGGATCAACCAGAGAACTACATTGTTCGTATTAAAAAGTTAAAATTTTATTTCCGAGTCTCTTGCTTGACTTGGCTTTTGGATGGAGTAAAATTAGAGATTTCTTCTTTTTTCTGCATGAACCTTATCTTTTCGATACTTATCGTAAGTCGTAGATGGAAATCTTCATTAATTTTAGTGTATAGGTATTTTTCACTAGTAGTGAATTGTAGTATCTTATATTGTTCTTTTTATAGGATAAGCATAAATAATCTGGAGGCCGGGTGAGTGGGAATATTGGAATAGTTTAGTATCGGAAGGAATGTCGCCGTAGCCTTCACAAGCGTTGGAAGGACCGTCACCATAGCCTTCATCCGGTGTACATTTTTTGCCTCTCCAAGAGTTACCAGATTCTTTACAAGCTTTGTGCAGCTCTTGTTGGTATGGTCAGCTGCTTGTGGTATTAGTATGTGGCCAGGTATTGTACAACTCTTGTGCTGTGTTCGATTTGCCTCCCTTACTATGTGTCAGTGTATCCAGTACCACAGCTATAAATTTGTTGATATTTGTTTCATAGCGGCTGAGTATGGATGCCTTTAATTGTGCAATGTTAGTATGTGAACCGTTTGCACGTGTCCCTGCCTCTAAGGCCTGGACCCGCGACTAACTTCTCGCTGCTGCTTCCCATAGTTTCTGTGAGGAGACTAGCTACACGAGGAATGACAGTTATGATATCTCCTCTCATCTGCAGAGAAGCTTTAAAAACTTTCATCCATCATCCCCTCTTCACAAAACTTTTCCACCCTAAGAGTCTAGTCTGCAATCACTCGAGGAACTCTGATTTATTCATCTTTTCTTATTCCATTTTCTCTTCATCAGAAATGGCCATGATTGGAGGCTTTTGCCCGTATGATGTCGGTCACCGTAACAGAAAATGTTTAGTAATGAATTTTACAGGAGAATGCTATTTGTGTGGCGTCATCTGCATAAAACATGTCCGTAATCATGTTCCCCAGTAATGGGGATGATATCTGCTGTGTTGTCTGTGTTGTTTACGAAAAGCGTTGGTGACGGGACGCAGTCATGAGGAACCACCGCTTTAGTAATGGTAATAGTGATGGACCTCCTGGTGATGTCAGTGTGTTTATGGTTGTTGCGGCGGGACGCTGGTTAAGGACGTTACACTAATCTCTCGGTAATTTCTAGAATGCTTGGCAGTAATCTTTCTGCAGTTTCTGAAATGCCTAGCGGTAGCAGCGTATACTACAGCCCGCTCGTCCACACTTGATTGAAGGTTTGATTAAGCTAAAGTGACTGAGCAGTTCATATCTAGGCTTCAGGGGACAGCCAGTTTATTTCCTGCAACGATTGAGATGGCAGAGGTGGTGCCATACTGCTTGCGGTTGTAGAGGTTTTTGCCCTCTAGTTATAGCCTTGATTTAGGGTTATGATCATTAGATATTTTCTTCATGGTACTTTTAAGATGGAGATAGACCGGTAGTTCTTTGAGTCGTTATCTAGCGCCATGCCATTGTTACATCTTCCTCACCCACTACACACGCCTGCCAATACCCTCCTCACACTGCAGGTAATGACGACTTCACCGGCAACGCCTTTAACAAGCAGATCAGGTTATGTTCAATCCACCCACACGCCATGGCGCAGCAGCCCCAGGCTGTATGCTAGGCGCCCACACACCACTCAGAGAAAATATTCACACACAACCCGCCCATCCCACAGCACCCACACGACATCCATACACCATCCATACACCGTGCACACATCAAACAGCACCTACACATCCACACTACCCACATACCACTTATACAGCATCTGTTCCATAAACACGTCGTCCACACACCACCCACAATGAAACCACAAATCAGTCATACACAGTCCACGTGAAATCAAGAGCAATCCACACGTTATCCATACTCTGCTTCCTCGGTATCCTCATACTCAGTCCTCATGGTATTTTTATACGTTGTTTGCATGGTTTCCACACACACACCATCCACATTACACAACCCACATGGCATCCTTATACAGTACCTGTAAGGCACCCATTACTCACCTCATCCAACATGGCATCAATATACATTGCCCACATGGAATTTATACAGTACCTGCATGACACCCGCCCACACAACCAATCCACGTGATATCATAGCATGAACACATTACCGATATATACCGCTTATACAACTCACATATCATCCACATGTAGTGCCCACGTGTCTTACACACACACACACACACACACACACACACACACACACCACTCACACGGCATCCAGGCCTTCCCCCGCAAGCCGGCGTTGGGCTAGACATCGCTGGGAGAATGTGGTCCTCCAGAGTCCATACTTACCATCGGGAGGCGCAGCCAACTGCGGTGTCGGTTCGCAGCAGTTGGTGAAACGTTCAACAAAGCCAATTATATTGCGTGAAGTGTGCCGCTGTTGTGGAGAGCCCGTTACTCACCAGCTCTGGAAGGCAAACCTCCACCAGACCTGCCTGGAATTAAATTATTCTTTTAAAGTCTCTTAAAAGATAATAAACTAAGCTTGTCTTTTGACTATCACCACTTTTGGAATTCTCGTTTCAGACATGTACAAAATACTTTCGGTTTGTCGGATGTGTGACCTTATTTTGAATAGACTTCAACACTTGGAGATAAATCTACCTGAAGTACGTCAAATTAGCTTTAGGTGATATCGTCTGCAACGTGTAATGAATTCGACCACCAGGCTTACCGAAATGAACATATTTTTCGAAAATCTCGAATGCATTAGATGCATTTAAACCTGGACCCAACTCTTCAACATGCAGTAAAAGAGAGGCGAGTTACGACGACGATGATGATTCCCGTAACGTAAAACAGGTCTAGTGAGAGTCGTGAAGATGACCTTAACTTATTTACCCGACGAAAGAGGTTAAGAGGTGAGATGTTGCAGGGATTCAAAATCATCAAACGCTTCTTGAGCTTAATCGTAGCTCTTGATACAATCTCGTAGGCAGGCGTTTCACTTCGAGTGGAGCAAGGTATCTGTGCTTCAACAGGACTGTAAACGCAGGAAATGTGGGGTTAGAGTGCGTCCCTGTCATACCCCAACTGAGCTTTTCACTTCCCTTGCAGAACCAGAGCACATCCTGAAAAGAAAGTATTCAGGCATTGTTCTCGTGGCCACAATACTTTCCAATGAGTGAATAGGTTTGTTATACTATATTTGTGTTGTTTTCACTCGTGGAAACTTGAGAGACTTATACCAAAATAGATTAGACTGGAAATCATTGAAGTCAAGAGGTCTTATTATTGTTGGTAGATGGAACATCATGAGATCTCAAAATAATGAGAAATTATTAGACTCCACAGTAATGAGATGAGACCCCCACAGTAATGATGAAAATGTGTGTACAGCTAAAAACACGATGATTCGACTCGATGATCCCCGCGGTCCACCCACTAATCCACGGGTGTGGCCTGGATAAGCTGCTTCAGAACTGGGTTTCACCGGCGCAGGTGGTGGAGTGCCCTCAGGGAGGGCTGCAGAAGCGCCACCACAGTGTATAAATACATCTGGTTGTGAGGGGGAGACGCCTGCCTCACACGCGTGAAAGTCAGGCTTTCGTTGCATCGTCGCACCAGATTCTTTGAGCATCAACTTAGATGTATATGAACTTAGACACCTACAAAAACACACACACACACTCTGCATTGTGCAGCTTGATCAATTTATTCAAAGCCATGGGGGTCATGCAGACGTCTATGCTACACACACATATACACACACAGTGTTCAGTGTATCCCTGGCCAGTGGCCATGTGAGGAACATCAGGAAGATAGGTCCCTCAAGGTCGGCTCAGCAAGGCCATGTCCAAACGCGTGTTGTTTGCTCTCTCCAAAACCCACTCCCTACCCTCTCTGCATCACCTCCGAATCGATAAGAATAAAGAAAAAACAGCGCGCTGGAGGAGCCATACTGTTCTGAATCATCTGTGTGCTCTGCAGCTCCTCACACCGAGCAGGATCAGAGAGGAACATGTCGCAGCAACCAGCGGGGCCAGGGCCTGGTGGGCGGACGACCTCCTGTCCTGCCTGACAAGACTACCCACCCAACCTGAGTCGCTCGCGGCCTGTTGCTTGGGCCAGCAAGCAATGAGTTGACCATTTACGTGAAATTTACATAAAGAATATAACGAAATTCACCAAGACAAGCGAATTATTACGTTCTGCTTCTCATCTGTCTCTAAAATGCTGAGAAGAAGTTTGACCGTGCACTCGAAATGGGAAACTCTAGTGTGTGTAATTGTACAAGAAAAGTAGTGGATCCACAGCACTATGCACAGTAGAGGTCGCCTAAAGATATCACAACTGTAGCTGTCTACAATCTATGAGACGTCAGTCAACACGGTCTTACTCCCAGCTTCTTAGGACTCGTGGGGGAAATTCCTAGGTCATGACGACAGCGGCGGTGATGCCCCGAATTGTTCCAGACACTCGCTGGAAGGCGAGGGAAGGCGAGGCTGCCCTCCCGTCACTGGTGATGACGCTGGAATATCACTGTCGTATCTTGCACTTTATGGAGTGCATGTGTTATGACGTTACATCAAAAAATAACGCTTCAGTTTAATGAGATGTCGGTCCTACTATGATAACTCGTAAAGTATACGTGTGTTTATGTGCGCTCTCTTGTCTGTTTTTTTTTTTTATATACTTAGTAATCTATCACCCAAAATGATATATTTCTCGACGATTTCAATTGATATTATTATCTATATGGGTTGTTTGGAATTATAACATTTTGCAAGGACATCGGGTACAGTAACAAGACAATGGTAAAGTTTTCGTCATTGTCACCAGAGATTTATCAGGTCGTGGATGTCATGATGCTGGTCGTACGGTAGGTGGCCGGGAGGGCTTTGCCTCTGCTGCCTGACACATCTCGTTGATATGCCAGAAAGATTAATATTGTTACCAGTGGGACGACATAAACCAAGCAGCTAATTTTAGTGCTAGAAATTGCATATGTAGATCGTGCATATGATGTGTATTTTTTATATTTAGATAATGACCAATTTCTACAAATGTTAACTGCCTACTTCTTGTTTATTTTCCAGATAAGCTGTGCGCAGCTGCTCTGCTGGCAGTGGTGAGTATCAAGACGAGGGTGACAGGTGGTCTCCCTGACCACACGACGTCCTGCAGTTCTCGTCATATTAGCTAATGTGTAAAAGGAAAACAAGTATGTGTAAGGTAGGCCCTTGTTTGCCAGTCGTGGTCCAGGCCGTAGCCTAAGACATTTCCTGAGATCGTCGTCAATAATTATCATGAATTTGTAGTGAGAGACTCAACCATTTTCATTAATCCTCCTCCTCACTGTCTCATAAATGATAATCCATCTCCCAGACCCGACGACGATTGCGTCTACATAATACAGATTACGTGGACATGCAATACTCCCCCGTCTTTGTTGCCTGGGACCTTCTTCGTAAGGGCATCTCTACCCAGTCTTCCCCCACCTGCCGGTGACTAACCCGTCAAGGACGTAACGTAATGGTCATGACACGTGGATGCCATGACATCACATCCTGAGCTCCACACAGCTCCTCCCTCACCCTCGCCTCCACCATCCCGCCCACTCCTCCACGTCATCACGTTCCCGGAGGAGGAGGAACACGTCTTTAACATCTTTCTCATCCTCGTCGAAAGTAAAGCAAATGTTTTTTCGACATACACTTTACAACCAAGTCTCTGGGACAAGGATTCCTACCCTTTCCTCTCCAGTCTCACGCTGTTCATCATGTCAGTAGGGAAGAGAGATGATTTGCCATTTCATTAGCCAGGCCCTCGCCTGACACCCACCCCCTTCTAAATACGGTCCTGTTCCATGTACTGAAACCCTTACTGTGAGACTCGATCCTTCAACCTCTATCCCCAGAGCGTTTGGCGCCTTGTCACGAGGTGTGTGAAGAGGGGCGGCCTTTTCCCCCGGTGCTATCCCACCAGGCTGACTTGCCACTTTTGGTTTCTTCCTTGTCTGGTCACCGATCTGCATGACCCCGGCCCGGGTCGTACTGTACCTGTCGCCGCTGCCTCCATGGATGTGCGTGCGTGTGTATGCCATTAAACTAGTTCTTACACAACCTTCTTCAGGTCAGTAACTGTGTATGTACCTTACCCGGCGACTGTTGCCTTACGACACACAAGAGGTAATGGCTCTTTTCTCCTTTGCCAGTGCTGTATAGCGGATAACCCGATCTCCCAAAAGGGGCCGTGTTCTCGGTTCCCACGGGTCGCGGACGAAGTTTTAGAGATCTGAACCTTCAGGTCATGGCTTTCTTGATTTATTTATTGCTGGTTTATAGAACCTTGAACATACCTCATATGTGCCTCCTTTGGCTTATGTGAACACAGTGGTGTACAGCATTCTGTTATAACGCTGAAGATAAGAGTGTTTTGATAACATTCATGTCGTCCATAAAGTAGATTAAAGAAGAAATCGAAAAGAAGCAAAATCAGTAATTTCTCACTACGGGACCAGGGACTTAACGTTATCAGTCAACTTATTCAGTCTGGAGAAGCGCTGAGCTCAGCAGATGATCACCTGAACATATCTGGTGACTTCAGAACAAGCCGGGGATTCCAGCACTGGCGATCTTATCGTTTGGTGACTTCGACAGCCGATGATCTTGATCGCTGGGGACTTAAACACTGGTGATGGTGGTGGATTTTGTTCTTAGATTCGGCTGGTCTTTACCTGATTACGGGTCCCTGGTCTTATGACGGCCCTGCTCCCTCGCGACTTCATCAGTAGTGATGATAACAAATGATGTCTGCAGTACCTGAAGATCTTCATAGCAGGTGACCTCAAAAGCTAGAGACGTCAGTCGCTGGTGACACTCCAACAGCTGATTGTCGTCACCAGCCCGTGACTTTAACAGTTTGTGACCTCAGTATCTAGTAGTACCAGTTTTAGCTAGTGACCTCAACATCTAGTGACATCTGCAGCTAGTGACCTCAGTAGCTAGCAACACTTGCAGCTCTTGACCTTAACGATAAGTGACATCTGCAGCTAGCGACCTCAAACAGCAAGTGACATCTGTAACGGGCGACCTCAGTGGTCAGTGATAACTGCAGCTGTTGCCTGAGAAGCTAAGTGAACTGTGCAGCTAATGACAACAGCAAGTGACATCAGAATTAGACTCCCTTCAAGATGACTGTGATAAAATTGTGTCAACAGCACGACTTTTGGATAACAGAATCAAATCACGACGGACGTAGAGTACAAGCTTGTTTGGTTTCCTTCACAAGAAGGGGCTCAGAATGCGCCACCATGCACGACAGATGGGCTAGTTCATTGGTGCCCAACCTCATATCTGTGAAGACCTATTTCAGTTGTATCCAAGGTTGCTGTGACCCCACCGATGAATGATATAGCTTATTCATGATCAAATATTTATCGGAAGCAGAATATTATAGTAATTATCACATACGGGTGATGGTCATAGTACGGACACATAAATAGGCGTTACAGTAGTTTTGTAGTCCAGCAGTGTTATCCGAGTTGCATTATTGTATTACAGTGGTTGTTATATCTTTATAGTGTTGTTGCACTCCAGCAGTGGCTGCTACGTGGTTACAGCGTAACCCGTGCCATGAAATGTCCTTCAGTGAGCTCACGTAAGGTTGTTTTGGCAGGTCGGGTTGGCGGTGGCCAGCGACATGATGCGGAAGTCGATCGTGTTCGACAAGAAGACGCCCGACGTCTTCTACTGCCCCATCGACAAGCCCACCTCCTTCGAGAAGATGTTCGTCCGCTCCAGGCCTCTCAAGAAGCTGTGCGAGTTCGACGGCAAAGGGGTAAGTCGTTGGGAATGTCTGGCAGCAGGTGAAGCAGTAGTACGGCAAGTCACTCGGACAGTCTTGAGACGAGCAGAGAGGACGACGTCCAGCTTCATGTCACAGACCTATCCTATTGTAGAAATTCCTGGCTCTCCTAAACATGGCGAATGTTGGCTGTGTTTTCCTTAATACCAGGTTTCTTCAGAGTAAAGCAAAGTACAGAGACGAGTGCATACAGCAGCTCACTGGACAGGTTCTCAACAATGATAAAATTTACACTGAAGGCTTTAAAGCAAACAAATTTATCATTATTGATTGTGCTTTCATCCACTATGAACTAGTTGGATGTGCATTGGTGTTATTTTCATAATGTATATAGAAACATGAATGATTTTCAGAGTACACAAGTTAATGTCGTTGGGATGGGAACAGAACTTTTTTTTTATGTTGAAGGCTCCAGTCACGGACAAAAGTCCACATCAAGGCCGGGCCCTAATTGAAATATAGAG
>JAYMFT010197669.1:0-41834 GCA_038088735.1 Panulirus argus
AATAATAATAATAATAATAATAATAACAGAACCCTGTAAGTTCTGAACCCTTGTAATCTGTATGAAACCCAAGAGGGTTTCAGCACAATACATATCTTCGTAACTCCGGACGATGTGATCAACACGAATGGCTTGTCACACAGTGGCAGTGTGTCTGGTCTTGGAATTATCCTCACCACCTGAAGAAGGCGTTCACGTGGTGGTTATAACATGACGATGACGACCTTAACGACCCCTGACAGTTGAGGGGCCTAGAGCTCCAATAACCAACCAAACAACAACTGAAGAGACCACAAAATCCCTAACTGAAACCCTTTAAAATCAGCTGATTCTCGATCAGCTGATGATGACGGTCAGCTGACCCTTGGTGATGAATGTCAGCTGATTCACAGAGAGAGGAAGGCACGGTTCTGTAGCCGACGTGCCGGTGATATAAGGATGGATGAGCTGACGTCACTATGCTCACTGTAGGCAGCACCATCAACTTTTTTTTTTTTTCTTTTATTCCTGAGCATCACCACCAGCCTGTTGGTAATCACCATCGACCTGGCCTGCTGGTAATGACCATGTACAACTCGGGAAGTGGGGTAGCGGGCCACGGGGGAGGTTTGGTGTGTGTGTGTGGGGGGGGGGGGGGGATACAGCAGGTGCGGCTAGCTATCGTCAACAACATGAACGTTTACTTCCTCGTTCTGCCTGGCTGGCCCACCGCCACCCGGGGCACGACCCGCCAACACCACCCGGGCTACGGCCTGCCCACACCACTCGGTCCCAATAGTTCAATGCCTCATACCGTGTTAACGCGGCCCGTACGACATTTCTGTGCGCTTTCTATCCCTTGCTTTACTTTCCCCCGCCGCAAGGCAGTAGCGTATTCGTGACAGTATTACTGACTTGGAGAGCATCATATTGGCATTTCCTCTCTTGTTTTGAAGGTCCACAATATCCAGCCTACCATCTCTTTGGAAGAGGTAACTGTTAGCTTGTTTTCGCCGAAGGTACCAGCCACCACGGGAGAGCACCACTGTGGTAGGACACAACACCATACACCGACCACCACGGGAGAGCACCAGTGTGGCAGGAGCACCAACAGGGAGGTCGGGTCAGCAGCCTCGCCCACGGGACCAACTGTCGCTCTTCATTGTTCCTCTCCACCTGCCCCTCCCTCAACACCCATCTCACTGTTGCGAGTGTTGAGTGAGTGTGGTGTGCAAGGAGAGTCATCCAAGGTCAACATCCCCCCCCCCTCCTTGCACTGGTGTGTTGTTACTTCTACTCGAAGCAAGTAGTTCCCTTCATGAAAATACTGTGGTGTCTCAAGAGCCTGGACCCACAGGCAAGGCTTACTATACATCTTTGGCTCAACAGATATTCAAACTAAGTTATGACCTGGCATATACATACCAGTAAGTCCCGGGGATGGATGCGTATGCAAGTTCATGGAAAGCTATTTCAACACTGGTTCAGCTAAGGATAAAGAGTTCACTCTGCCTATGAGTCTGGACTTTTGAGACCCTCTTGGGAGAGGTGAGTGAGCGCTGTGACAGCCAGCGACAGCAGTAGTGAGAGGTGAGAGTCAGATGATGGTAGAACACAGGAGGGACCAAACCAACCTCAAGACAACGGAACAAACCACAGAACCGCAACCTGACCAAGATTACTTATGATAACACCAAAATAACCACGTACCAAGACTGCAAGAGAACCACGATGAGGCAGACCAAGATTACATGCTCATGACCTACGAACAAGATAAGAAAGTGGAGGATAAGTGCGCCAAGATAACAAGGAAACCACAAACATTACCGGTTCAAATCAACACAGTCATATCTGTCACGAATATAACCAGAAAATCATAAATTAAACAGCCATTCAAGTGAACGTAAATGATCAAGTGCATGTACAGCTCATGTCCTAGCAATCGGTCATGCCTTGGTAAACTTCTTTGCTATTCCTAGGTAAACTTTCTGTAAATGGACATGGAAACTTACATACTTATGTCAACTCATCATACATGTATAGCACTAAATATACTATGTAATGCTCCTCAACATCCTAAGGGAATTTTGCTAGCTACGCATGCGTAAACTTACCATTTACATACCCAGGTTTACCTTAGTAAACAAGACAAACAGACCAAGTAAATCAAACCCTTTCGTGTAAAAGGGAATGCAGTATGTACCAAGTCACTTGTCCAGTTCACTGAGCATGTAATGGATCAGCCTATATAATGTGAACAGTGTGGACCACTCATACTATACAGTGTGGACACAGTGTGAACGACTCACACTATAAAATCTGCGGAGTGTATACCATCACCCTGTGTAAGGTGAATATATAGTTTAAATATTACCTTTAATTCACACATGATCACCGATGGCCTTAGCATGAGGGACCAACTCCGTCCTTACCTGAAAGAAGATAAACTACATTAGACAACACCAAGAGATCCGGTGCAGTTCTGTCTACAGACTCAGCTCATAGAATGCTGTTCTTAATATAAGTGTATGGGAAACCAAATATTATTATTTGATGATCATTAAAGCATATAAAGTAATTAAAAAAGAATTAAAAGCTAATTACAGTAACTCACAGTTTTTATTAAAAAGTCGAATTTTTATTTAAATACATAAAAAGTGTTAGAGTTACCCTACTGCAGCAGCAACGTGAGCACTTGCTCTAGTTACCCCCCGCCATTCATACAACAGCACCCGTTTTCTCTGGCACTGAGAGCACCAGGCAACAGACTACACATTCTTGCAACTTACTACAAGAAAATCTACGTTGGTGCAATATATATACTTCACTTGCAGCATGAATACCTATGTTGGTGCAAGACATACTTCCACCTGCCTTACCATATCAAAAAACTATAAGGTTATGACGAATATGCATCGACTCTAGACAAAAATAATGTTTTATGGTCATTATATATGTATAAGGTAACCACTAAAATTAAACACTGAATCTATATAATAAAAGACGAGTGAGATGAAGAGGAGGAGAAGCTCCGGTGAATGAATCTGGTGAGTGTGTGTTGCATCATGGAAGCGCCAAGACTAAACAAAACAAAGTCGGCTGCCAAAGAACTCACTCCAGAATGACAACAACATTACCAGTTAAGGAAACAACGAAACCATTGTATAGAGCACTATCCTTTGTTGATGTGTACATCAGCCGCTGCCAACCAGCTCTGCTGTTAACCAAGCTTTCGCTTCCTTCCTTGTTCACTATCAAATACAGTGTTGCCCACTATTACAAGGGGGAATATTTATCTACCCTGCAGTTTCAAAGCTGCACATCACGCAGGAGCAGGGAAATGATGTACTCTCTTGGAACGAGAAGGTCCTCGGCGAGACTCCAATCCTTTCCGTCCCCTACCAATGAAACAGCCTCAGTGACAGCGTGACCACTTGCAGGCACAGTCCGGTAACACACCTTCTTTCTGGTAGGTAGCCACCAACATTGGCGGAATATTGCTGTGCAAAGATTTAGCACGTCAGTGGATGTCAAATTACTCTCCTTTAGCCAAGGATGGCATTTTTCCTTTCTGCCTCACACACACACGTGGGCTGCTGGAATTCAGTCTACATACATACAACCTCTCCACCTCACACACAACACCTGACAACGTAACTCGCATCTCTCGTTCTCTGTATAACATGAGTTTCCTGAGCTGGGTGCATACACACACACACACACACACACATATATATATATATATATATATATATATATATATATATATATATAATGCTATACATGCTTTTCAGTTGAGCCAATCTGACCGGAAAATTATATTAATTCCATTTTTATACTCCCGTGAGTCAGAGCAGTGAACGTGATACAGACGAGAATCATATGACACAAACAGAAGCAAGAAACACACGAGGATCATGTGACACAGACGCGATGATAACAGCTCTCTTAAAAGACTCAGTAACTTGAGTTCCTGTGACATCCTTATAATTACTCCCACCACTGTTATTATCATTACCAGTATCATTATCATTATCATCAATATCACGTTTCAATACAATTGCTATCATTATAATCATTAGCCTCCATACTTCTGAAGTCATTAAAGTCATCATCATCATCAGCTTAGCTGATAGTCTATCAACTATAATATGTATGTATGTATGTATGTATGTATATACGTGTTATCAACTGATGAACAGCTATCAATCAGAAAATATTGGCGCTCAAACGCGTAAAAAAAAAAAAAATCCACATGTATTATCACTGCCTGAATCACGTACCACAAGAAAGAGCTAAGTGAAGATTCTACCTCGAACTGAACTTTACGTCTTTATTTACCACTTATACCCACATGCAGGAAGACAGTGATATCATGGATGATGGGCACATGGGCAGGAGTAGGTGGGGGCATACAAGTGTAGAGCGCACAGTGGGCACAAAATCATCAAGACGGCTCAGTCGCGCGTTCCTGACGGTACCTGGCCAAGGCGGGAGTGGCCAGACAGCTGGTATGGGAAACACGTTATCATCTAATAATGTATAAGTATGACAGCGTAATCTACGAGGGAGAACATTATCAAAGGGAGCGTGGGAAGGGCTGCAGACACACAGAGAGGTCCCCTCGGCTCACTGCGGCGCCTCTCAAGCACCCCATCCAACCCCAGGACACCTTAGCTGGAACGACCCCTGGCCACGAGAGGACGACCCCTGAGCACGACAATGCGACATGTAGGTATGATGTTGACCCGATCCCGGATGACCTTTAAGCAGGACGGAAAGACCTTTCGCTATGACGTGACCTGTGAGAGTCGGGTGCAAGACTAGGCCACTGCGGCCAGGGATCGTGGTGTCACCGTGCCCCAGGGTCGTAGCGTGGTCGTAGTCTTCCTCAGGGGAGTTTAAGTCTCCTTCAGAAGGGTGTCAGGTTACCCTGGTGATGGGTGACGTCAGGGTGGGGCCGCCCTGCCCCTCACTAAGTGATGGTAACTGCCTATAATGTGGTCCTGTAACACTACCCCACAGTCACCAATGGTTAAGTTAAGTGGTTCCCAAGTCGCTCCTCACGCACTTATACCGTCACCTCTGACTTACCCTCCCCAGGCTGCTTCTCACCCCGACTTACTCTCTCCAGCCTGCTTGTCACCCCTAACGTAATCTCCCCAGGTTGGCTGTCACCCCTGACTCTCCCTCCCGAGGTACTGTGCCTCTCTAGCACTGGCCCAGTCTCTCAAAACTGGACATCTGACGACAGCTTTAAAGGCTCGTTTCTAAACCCGCCACTAAATATTGAGCTACCCGCCGTGGTGACCTGCTTTTGTTCAGTAAGGCTGTTGCTGACGGCAAGTTGCGTGTCCCAGCCACGCTAATCATGCGCACGTTGAGGAAATCTATCACGTGTTCTCTCTCTCACTCATATGTAGGAAATTTCCCTCGGCGGTTCCAACACTACATTTTCTGCACGAGTTTCAGCGTGAGGCACATATCAATTCGCCCGTTTTCTGTGAAAATACGGCACAGAATATTCCAGCCCCGATCTCACAACTCACCAAACTCTTCCCCCAGCAACTCCCACTCACATACTTACGAGCCTCGCCATAATGCTCTTAATCATTAGCATTGTAGTAATTATTACGACACTGAGCACGGCGGTTCGAACCTAGAGTACGACTGCATGACCTCTATGACCTGACTAAAGAAGGTCAGGTCAAAGGTCATGCCACCATGGTAAAGGGTTACTCGTAATGTGGTGTTCGAGTTAATATCAAATTCCTGTCGAGTATATACAGTGCGGTAGTATAGGGAAGATGCAAAGTAATGTTCCACATGTCACTTGAGGTCAAAGGTTACTGTATCAATGTATGACTTTTCATCAGCATTACCTAAATCTATCGATCACCTGCCTCTGCTACCTTTGGAACACACACCCCAGCATTTCTTGTAAACAGCACAGGTATATTTTCTAACTTTTAACTGCATCTCATCTCGTAATACTTAGCTGACAGTACCCTCTACCTCCACAATGGATCATCCAACAAAGTATGTAATTAGTGATCAAAGTATTAACGGAAGTAATGTATTTACAGGTCAAAAAATCGAATCCACCAAAAAAGAAAAAAATATATATATACACAAGGCTTCATAAGAACCTGACAAAAAGGTTTCCCCTGAAAAACTCGTCAAATGACCAGGACTGAAGAAAACGAGAGTTGTTTCAGAACACGCGAAGGACGTTACCTACTGTACTGAGGACATTTCTCCTGAACCTGAAAACTTTATAAAACCTGTGGTCAAATATGAATCATCACATAATCTTTACTTTTGGATCTGTTTATTCAGGTATAATGCAAGGCACCAAGTTAGGCTGAAACATCGGCGAGTCTATCCTATAATAACTCAACCCAAGTACAAATTAAAGTATATTTAACCTACTGAGGAGAATCGGATGCGAACGTGAAACATGGACTTCCATTACGAGCACCATGTCAGTAACATCATCATAGTACAATAGTGGTTTTGGCTCATTAAAACAACCAAACCAATCGCTAAACCTTTCTCAACGAAACACACACTTTGCGTACTCGTTCAAGTGACTTTCTTTCAATTCTAACGAGAAACGTATTGTGCTGTTATTCACAATACGGGAAAGACAGGGAAAGTGAGGTTCACTGATGTACATTCTTAAAAGAGAATCGTCACGAGGGAAGACTTTTAAGTTAACCATAAAAAAAGACCAAATTAACAATTATCACGGTCGGGGTCCCTCCTCGTACTTCTCAAAGTATGACTGACCTCTAACATAACATTTACCACTAGTCAGCAACTCTTCTTAGAACATTCTCTCGACAATTCATAAAAATCTATATACTTTATGAACTTAGAAAATGCAGACATCTAAGCAAGGAGGGAAGGGGAAAGAATTAGAGTAGGAGGAGGAGAAATCAGGTTAGGTTAGTTTTCTATCATGGCCGTATTTCTGACCCACAGAAAATGGTGCATTTCACCATAGTATGTTAGACCAATCTAGATTTACTGTGTACCATATTTACTCGACAGCCCACCTTATACTGATGGCGCACTCCTTGTTCCCCGAGCTGTCGCTACACCACCGAGGGCTTTGTGAATAACCTCACATAAGGATGGAATTTGAACAACGGAAACGAACTTCACGAACGATTACCGATTACACTTATGTATGAATTACACCCGATTTTAAGGCTGTTAACGCAACCGGATTACAAAAATGTACGAACAATTCCCGATCGTAAGCTGTTAACACTACCGCATAGCAAAAGTTTATCAACATTACCCGATCATCAATCAACAGAAGCCTTACCAAAGATCGTTCCGGTTAATCGACATACTATTGAAAGTATGGTCCGATTACAGGCAGCCCCCAGATAGATCCTAACTATCTTGTGTCCCGATAAAGGCAGAAGTAAGTCATGGGGCGGGGGGAGGTCTTGTGTAGAAGGAAAGGTCACTGGCTGTTTGGGAAAAGATTTCTGAAGGCACAGAAGACCCAACGGTGTTGCATGGATGAGAGTGCACGAAATATTAGCGAGAGGGCTGAAGAGAATGTGCTGAAATAGTATGTAAATATGGAGAGGATGAGCCATGAAAGACTAAGATGATCTACGTGTTAAAAGTGACTGAACAGACTGGATCGACGTGGTAAATGTGAAGTGAAGTGTTGTCACTAGGATGAATAAGGGCAGATGAAGCGTCCAGAGTAAACCGTGAAGCCGTGTGAAGCTCGGCTGTGGACGTGGAGCGCTGGTTTCATTACACATGACAGCCACTGGGAGTGGATGTGCGCACATGAGGCTGCTGCTCATCTGCACCTGACAGTGCCCCGCTAAAGGCGGGAAAATAAAGTTGATAAACCGCTAAACCAAACACTGATTGCACACCAAGCCGATTGCTCAAAAACGTATCATTCAATCGATCTATCAATTACATGACACGATTTGATTACCATCAATCTGAGAGCCGATCACATGACGAGGATGGAGAGGTGTTTGAGGGATGTGCATGACGATCAGGGTGTAGTGGATGACTTGGAATGTGCCACCGTGTGTAAGTGTGTGTGTTGGCCTAACTCTTGTGGGAGTGTGTGATCGATACACAGTGATTAGGGATTAGTGGTTCCGCACGTCAACCCAATCACTAATCTCCAGTACCAACAACATCTCCCCTCCTACTCTCTGCAATACTACCTCTTGTTTCTCTGTTTTCCTCCCTCCTCTCTCTCTCTCTCTCTCTCTCTCTCTCACTGCACAGAACAATAACACATTGACATACCAACCACGAAAAATGTAATCCGCTTTTCTGCGTGTTCTGCAGCCAGAGAGGTTAAGGAAGATGTGCTCTAGGGTTCCCGCTCCAGTATGGTCCGTGGAAAGCCATGATGCGCAGGCAACCCTGCCCTACGTTCACTCTCGTTAGGCGCCCCTTCCACCCCGATGCCTCGTTAAGCCATCTTCCTACAGTCTCGTTAAGCACCCTACCACACGCTCATTCTTAAGCCACAAGGACCAGCTTCGATTTAAGCCACTGATGGGAAAAAATTCCCACACCTAACGCATACTGATTATCTGGACACGAACCTTCGCTGGTGTGGCCCAAGGACATAACATCATATCCAAGGGTCGTTCAGTCGTGCTCAAGTGTCGCACAGTCGGGCTCAAGGGTCGTACCGTATTGCTCGAGGGTCGTACAGTAATGCTCGAGGGTCGTAAGTCGTGCTCAAGGGTCGTAAGTCGCGCTCAAGGGTCGTTCAGTCGTGCTCAGAATGTAAAATAACCATGATGAAGGTATACATACATATGTCCCAGGGTAGTCTTCCTCAGACACTGGTGCTTTCTCCTGTGGTACTCGTCTCATGCCCTTAGCCAACACAAGTCACCTTTCTAACATAAGGACGTGGGTTCTGTATACGCAGTAGAGCGGCCGGCCACGGTCTGGTAAGTCTTGACCAGCTGTCCTGCCGGCCGACAGCAAGGCCAAGGTAAAATGTCAGCCAGGCCCCCTGACCCTTCACTCCCTCCCCCCTTACACGCAAAGGTTAACATGTAGTTTATGGTTGATGTTGTTTTTGTTGCTGGCTACCTGGACAAACCCTAACTTTTCCACATTGGTTGCAAAGGGTCCAACTGCTTGTTAAGCCGGTTAGCAGTGGAAGCCATTACGTGACAAAGTAGGGTCATCTCGAGAACCGCTGGCCTCTTGGGTAATCAGATTTGCAGAGTCCAAATTCCCCTGTGACTCTCTGAGACTGACAATGTTAGTCACGTGGCTTTCGAGGTCTCATCTCTATCCCTATAAAGACGAATGGGACCATTCTGGTCAGCAGTACCGGGAAGACCAAAGTCTGAAATCTTTCTGAAGTTTTTAGGTTCCCACGGACCACTGATTATATCCGTTTTTCCTCTTTTTATCTGACAAATGCGTACAAACAAACTCGACATTATAAATATATCTTTAACGATTTTTTTCCCTAGGCTCCTGAGTCAAAATACATATCAAACTGCAATTCTACAGACCAATTCTTCCGACTTTTTCTGGACTGAATTTTGAGTTACAACAAAATAGACTTAATCAGACCTTTAGGATCAGCCCTGATGTAAGTGCTCTAACTGGCAGAGACTGACGCAAAACACTTCTAATATCTCCAGGTGCAGATTTAAGGGCGTTAGTTCCAGGAAGCTGTCGTTGTATGCAGCTTTTAACATCATAATGTATATATCATACTTTTCCTCTTAGTCTAACTGCAACCCTCTTGCCTCTCATGTCTTGCCTGATACGGTCGCCGGGATGGGATGGGATCCTTCAGTTTTCGGATCAAGATCCAGGCCTTCCAGTGTGTGTGTGTGTGTGTGTGTGTGTGTGTATACTCCCCTCCCCCCACCCCACCTGTGGCTCCTTTCCCATACTTGAAGTTCCAGGGGGTGTGGGAGAGTTGCCATATGTCACCTGGGGACCTCCTGGGATCGACATCGCATCACACTGGAGAGACACGCGAGGCATCGACGTCGACTCACACCACAGGAGGCACCACCACGAGGCGCCAACCTAAACCCAGATAATCGAGGAAGCCACGAAACACGATCCACTGGAGGTGCGTCAGGCCAGAGAGAGCATCGCGTGTCTCCAGCCGCCCCAGACGGCCACCCCACCCACCCACCCACCCTTACGGCCCGGGGGGTCACACTAGGCACAGTCTAGCGTCAACTACGGACAAAACTTCCAAAATCCTCGGGGCAGGTTGGGAGGAGAAGTAGGAGAGGCCGGAAAGAAGGGCACACCTGGGGTAAAGGAGCAGGGACGAGGGACGAAGATCTAGTAGGAGGGGATGAGGTAAGACAGGAGGCCTTGGCGAGGGGGGGAATAGTGGGGGCGAACATAAACATACCCAGGTGTGGGCAGCTGTCCCTCGCCTCCCCCACCAACCCAGCACCACTCCCCCACCGCCCCAGCCCCACACTCCCCCGGTCAAGAGGGAACAACAGATGGCGTCGACGGGAGACGGGGGGGTTGCTCCACCGGCTGTCTGGTCCACAACGCACGGTAATCCCCCCGAGCAAATCCACCCGATTGCAAGTAAATCCCTCACGGGCTCACAGCCAATGGGAGATTTCACCTGGAATCTGTGATCAATAAAGACCCCAGACGCGAGCCTCCTCGCCTCTCACCTGCCGCCACAAGTCCTCCTGTCAAGAGTCCACGAGTCTTCTGTTTTCAGACTCGCATTCTGACTGGCAGGCAGGACCGCGCGGGATATCCACACCGACCAACCCAACCCGACCAGCTGGCCGACGCGTCCTAGCAAGATAGTAGTCACTTCTATCAACCGACCGACTCTCTCTAACCAATGATGGTGGACCTTCACGCTCGCCCTTGATGTTGCCACTCCGTCAACCACATTCTGGTTGATGCAGCGGCGGGCCTGGCCGCTCCAGCTGTCCTTCTCCACGACACACACACACACACACACGAATCCGGTATTTCCGGATCTTCATAGAGTCCTTTTGATATGCAAGGGGCAGGGGCGAGGCCACATTGAGAGAGAGAGAGAGAGAGAGAGAGAGAGAGAGAGAGAGAGAGGTGGGTGGAGCTGGCAGTTACAGGTGTGAGATAAGATGCAGCAGGAGAGAGAGAGAGAGAGAGAGAGAGAGAGAGCGTGTGGTCAGGCAGGGCTGCCCAAATCTCCCTCGTCCCGCCACACACCACCACCTCACTCACATGGCTCTGCTCAACACTAGTCCAAACTGATCTCTCGCCCCCACATGCTCTCACATGGGTAAAGGGAGTGAGAGGGAAGCGTTGCAGAGGATGACGTAAGGAGGATATTTGTAAGGGACTGAATGACGAGTTCAAAGGTCCTTTTCAAAGCAAGAAGACATTATAGCCCGAACGTCAGTGACGCGGCACGGGGAGGAGGCACCTGAGGGCGTTGAAATGACATAAAAAGGACGCTGAGGTCGTGACTCATTGTCCTGCTCACGATGTGTTTGGATGCACTTGACAAAACTACTCGAAATGTTTGGTTAATATCTCGCAAGAGAAAAGGCCATGGGACGGAGGAGATAAACTCCAGAGTTTGTCTGATAAATGGTTGGCGTAACTCAACGAAAAAATGATTGTAATGATTGTGGGACACATCGAAAAAAAAGCCTTAATATGAATATTATGTCAGGGGAAAATAAACTGCAGGATTCTGTATACGAGACGATATCGTTCCTCATTCATCGCCAGTCACACCTTAAGAGAACAGCCAAGGAAGGAAGTGTTTGCTGCAAACATTTAGCTGTGCATTCAAGTGCACGTGTAGGGAAAAACGAGTTGTTCACGTCCTATATTAGGACAAAACTAGAATATGCTTCTCAAGTTTGGTTAACGCACTTAACGAGTCGCGAGGAACTAATAGAGAAGGTCACGGGAAGGTCAACAGTGATGGTATCAGAATCAAGAGAGCCGAGTCCAGGGAAGACTGAAAGGCATCAAATGTATCCACCATGGAAGAGGCAACAGTGAGGGAGGTTATATGATCACAACCTTTTCATTTTCAAACTAGCTTAATGACGCACACACACACACAGTGGCCAGTTCTTCGTAAGAGGCGGGGACACAACTGAGCATAATACTGAATTCAGCAAGAAACTAGTTAGACTAGATGGAAAGAAGTACTTTTATGTTGCAAGTGTTGGATGATTGGAAAATATATCGAGTTATAAGGCAATGAATGTCTTCGGCGATTCAGTTTATAAAGAGGTTGTACGATAATGGAGAATGTTCAAGAAATGTACTCACGCAACACTAGACGTGGGTAATTACCGAGACACGCATACTTTTCCATACGCGAAAATTGTTCGTGATCTGAGATATGTGAAGGGATGAACAGTAGAAAGAAAAAACAGTGTAGAGCGAAAACCTCGAGGAAGCTGATGATGACGTACTTAGAGGAGAGCCCAGCAATGTGCCCAGAATGTATGTTAATGTCACGAGAGTGAGACGGGTGTGTGTGACAGAGTGCAGCTGATAACACGAACCTTGCAGCAGTTCCTTCGAAGTAATTCATCTGAGAGAGAGAGAGAGAGAGAGAGAGAGAGAGAGAGAGAGAGAGAGAGAGAGAGGGAGAGAGAAACACGCCGTCCCTCCCTCATTACTCTCACATTCGTATCTTCTCCCACAATTTTTTTTTCTCTCTCTCTGATAATACTCTTTACTACCCATCTCTCTCTCTCTCTCTCTCGCTTTTTCTTTAATTTCTTTATCTCTCATTTACTTCGTAACTCCCAACTACATCTCTCATTTTTCTCACTCATTACTCTCTCTCTCCCTCTCTCTGTGGCTAGACACCAGGGCCGCAGACTCCTCGGTAAAAACTAGTGAGTGAACTTATGGGTGGGTGAGTCTTCTGGGAACACGACAGTAACGGCATTAAGGCCGCCACCAGCTGCCCCAACACGCTCGCCTCCAGTCAGTGCTATGCAACATTTAATCTCATTTTCTTTTTAAAACAATCTAAAAATATGCACAAGTCACGCAATGTAATGTTATTTTTCAGTGCATACAATTTAAAAAATTTACATAAATCACATGCAAAAATGGTGCAAATGAACTTCCACGAGAGTGTAATATCTTGAAGATTTTGCGAAGAAGACGGGATGCGTTTGACACACAAAATCTTTCCCTCGTGCAAGGCAAAACCACAGCGAGTGGAGACAACTACAGAGTCGGAATCCTGCCAACTTGCAGCGGCGGACCGACTCTATCACCGTAGCCTGGCGAAGCTTAGCAGCTTTGCACGAGTCGGGAGAGCGTGTGTGAGTGGCAGTATTCCTTTCAATGACCAGGCACGAACAGCTTGCCATGTTCTGTACCACTTCACAGGCGTCGCATTATCGCCAACACTAACTTCCTCTTTAATGTGACCGAGATAAACAATTAAAAACGAAAACACAGAATTACATCAAAGCTTTATTCAGTTCTTTAACTAAAACAATGCATCAAAGAACCGAATTATGAGTTCTTTGATTAGGAAAAAGAACAGATTCATGAGCTCTTTAGTCAGTACAAAGCATCAAAGTGCGCGAGTCAAAAGTGCTTTAATTAACACAAGAAAGGTGTTGCATGAAACACGCTGTGTTGACTACAGCGCAGCAATCACTGGCACGAAATACTATTCAAATTATATTAAACACTCCTGTGTTACGTTTCAAGGCCAAAGGTGGAATCTTCTACAGGGTGTAAGGCAATTAACTTCCACCACAAACCGATTTATATATAAGTTATGGTTGTAAAACCACCCAATTCTTTAAGTGCCGAGAAACAAATGTATAAAGTATTATAAGTATCTGATGTTGAGCCAGCAAGTTACGAACCAAGGTCACGTTGCAGGTTATAGCGTGACTCCCAACCACGGACGGACAGGTTAAGGTGCGACCCCCGACGACGGACGAACGGCTAGGGTGAAGAGTGAGCCATACTAGGCAGGCGACTCAAGACAGCATCAGGGAACACGTAACAAAGCCCATCACTGGCAGTTACGTGCCAGTCACTAGGCCAGGACATATGTACACTACGTACGTTTATACATCTAAGTACACTGTACTTTTACTCTCTCACACACACACACACAGAGTAAAGGAGGTAGATACACATGTGTGGTGAAGAAAGCCGAGTTCTGGAGACATTATCGTTGCAGGGGGAATCCATAACCCAGGCCAGGGGCCAGGCTTGCTCGGTACGAGTGGCCTGTGTTTGGTGAGGTACAACCTAGGAAGGAGACTTACGGTACTCTTCCGGCCAGTCTATAAGGAAGCAGATAAGTACTGCTCTTATCTTCCTTATCTTCAACGTAAAATGACACATTCCCTCACAATACCTCTGACGACTGGACTAAGGCGCCAGCCTTTTTTGCAACATTCGCCGCTGCACACACACACACACATTACACCAAAGCCCACAGACATGGGTACTAACCCTACGTGTTCGTGACGAATACCTAGGACCACCTCACCTGTCGAGTGCCCGTAATGTCTTCCCCAATATGATGACCCTTCGATATGATGACCTAGCCTTTCACGCAACCCATATGGGTCGGGTCAAAGGTCACGCCATCCTACCCAAGAGTCGTAGCTTGGTGTTAGAGAGGATATAACCAATCCAACTGTGTTTTCTTCCTTGAGTGTGGTGCCAGTGTGTGTGTGGGGAGGACCTCATTACTGCCATGAAGGGAGGAAGACACGAAGGGAGGGAGGGAGGGAGGGGGGGGGGAGAGATGACACTCTCCCCAACCCTGTCAACACCACATGCTTCACGTGGCCTCAAACACATGACTCCTACCATCCCCGCAGCTGTCGTCAAAGTGGTTCACCTCTTCACATAGATGGCGTAAGCTTAACGACAGATACCAAACCCAACACTCATCATACTCATACAGCTTCATTTAATGCAAAAGGCGTTCTTAATATCTCGCCTCGTCCGTATCCCCAACAAAAGCCTCCATATGCGGTAAAGATACTGAGAGAAAAGATGGAGCAAAAAGGGGTTCTCAGAGGCCATTGCCAACATCAACAATGGTTAACTGGATCAACAGAAAGAGTTTAAAGTCCACCGCTACTAAGGGCAGAGAAATGTTGGGGAGGCACTTATCTCCTCCACCAAGGCCCGGGCAGTGCTGGAGAGACACATCTTCCTCATCAAGGCCTTAGAAGTACTGAAGACACTCATCTCCCAATGCAAGTACTTGAATATTGTTGTAGAGACATCTCCCACATCAAGGCTCGGAAAGTGTTGGAGAGAGTTACATCCACGGTACGGGTAGCGCTGGAGAGATATCTCCCTCACCAAGGTCCGGGTTGTGTTGGAGAGTTATATTCGCCACCATGGTCCGGGTAGTGTTGGAGAGAGTTACCTCCCACACTAAGCACGAACAGTATTGAGAAGAAGCGGTCATCTCCCCCACCAAGTCCTGGCCAGTGTTGGAGAGAAACGCATCTTCCCAACAATGTCAGGCAGTTGGAGACATTCAATTCTCCCACCAACGGGCGGTCAGTGTTGAAGAGATCGTTATCTCCCCATCAAGAAACTGAAATTGTTGAAGAATAATTATCTTCATTATTATGATCATGAGAGTGGTGGAGACCGTTCTCTTCCCCAACACGAACCAAGCAGTGTTGGAGAAACCGTTATCTTGCCTACAACGACTCTGGCAGTGTTGGAGAGACGGCTATTTCCTCCATCAAGGCCACAGCAATGTTGGAGGGACAGTTATCTTCCCCACCATGACCTGGCGGCCGACACACGGCTGATAACGCTTATCAGGCGAGTGCCATTTCAGACCAAATGTAGACGGCAGGTAATCAAATCAACCCCATTATGTTTAAAAACTGTCCCAGGATAATTTGGGGTCATTTCGGCTCAACTGTCGTAGTTACAGAGTTAATGACTCGGGTTAAGATGGTTTTAAGCACTTAGATCACCAACATTAACTGTCTATTCACAGTTTAATCAATATCAGTAAGCTTAATGGTCATTTGGACCTAGTTCAATCCTTGCTAATATGATTAACGATCGTCTTCACCGATCCTAATCACTAGCAGCATGCTGAACCATCGTCTTGCACCTGGCTAATCCTCTTGAGCACAACGATATGACCCCGGACATGTTTGCCCGACCTCTGACCTGACTCCTAAGGCACCTTAACTGGGGGAGTTTGTTGTGTTGTAAAGCGATGCCACGGGTAGTGTAAGGCGACCCCAGAGATAGTGTAAGGTAACGCCAGTGGTAGTGTGAGGTGACAGAGAGATGGCGCTCAGCTGCAGACGGGTCTCCCTGACGGGCTGGTCTGTCTAAAAAACATAATCAGACAGTATATGGATAACTTCTTGACGAAGAGGAACTACTCCAGTGAGAGACAGCGCGGTTTCTGGGATGCCAAGTCGTGTGTAACGGGCTGTTTAGAACTGTATGAGAAGGTTGGATCTATACCTGGACTGCTAGAAAGCATGTGACGACCTACACATACAGGAGGCTGGCAGAGAAGATTGATCTTCAGGTAGGAATAAGGACCAGACTCATTTGATAGGTACATTATCTTGCAACCCATAACACCAGTAGCAGTTACCCTCGCCACCCAGTCGTCAGTGGTGAACACGCCCCTAGAACCAACGCAGTCATCAGTGATGAACACGCAGTAAAGGATCAATACAGCGTCATCGACCCGCACATCCGGTTAACACTCACTGTCATCCTACTGCCTTCAACTCTCCCGTCGTCAAACTCTGTCTATATCTGTCTCTGTCCATCCCCATCTAAACCTACGACTGCATCTTATCTGTCTGTTTGTCCGTCTATATAATAATTTCTGTAGCAGACAGTTCTATGTTCATCTCTACCCTCACATCTCATCCGTCTATCCGTCTATCCGTGTGTGTGTGTGTGTGTGTGTGTGTGTGTGTGGGTGTGTGTGCCTCTAAGTCTTTTACAAGGCATTTTCGTCTGAAGTGATAATGAACCAAAACGCTCACAGTCCAAGACCACATGACATAATGTCCACCTTTGCCAAACCCGAGACCCAACACAGTTAACACACTTCTAAAAACAAACTTTACCAGAGGAAACACTTTCAAATATTCTTGAGCACAGAACAATTTCCACAATTTGAACTGAAGTCACTGTACAACTTCGCAAAACGTGTTTAAAATACAAGAAAAACACTTTTTTATGCAGTCTACTTAAAATGAGATACAGTTACACAATTTCTCACACATTTACACTATGCATTCAAATCAAGACACAGAACAGTTAAAGTTTCAAACACTCAACAAAATACAGTATAACATAATATCTAGAACTTCGGAACACAATATTTAGACAACAGCAGTTAAACACAACGAACGGAACTTAAAACATTCAAAATGACTGAACAACACCTCATCACAAACAACAGGGACTTCAAAATTAGCAAGACTGAAAGCAGAGCGTAATAATCAACAAACATAACTGTGAACAGTATAACACGATGAACAAGAATGAGAACATCAGAACGCAATGAACAGGATTAAGAATATATAATTAGGAGGGAGAACACTGAACAAGACTGAGAACACTGCAACAGTGATATATGTTCTTCAAAACAGAGAACAAGGCTGCAGGTGGTCAGTGTTGGAGAGGGGAGGTGCGCCCTCTACAGAGGATATCATGTTTAATGACAGTAATGCGTGTGGTGGGGGAACTGTGGTGTGGGACGTGAGGGTACGTGGGAAGGACAGACCTAATAATGTTTCATGACGAGGCTGAGTGTTGGAGGAGAGTAACAGTAGCCCGAGCACCTAATCTTAAGTGACAGGGAAGGGATAGTAAAGCAAATGGCACATACCTACCCACCGCTCCCTCTTGGATTAACAGCCAAAGAGAAAATGAGGAAGCTCCACGTAGCCATAGGAAGTCCGATTTCTTAAGAAAGTGCAAAAAGGAACCTGAAATCATCTGTAACGAGTTTATATGCTTATGAAGTTGAAAGGTTTCTTTTGCTTTCTCATACAGGAGTATCTAAAGATGAACGATATCACTAAAGTATGTGTCTGGCTCTTATTTAAAGCCCTCACCTTAGGATACTGAGGTAGTTTATTTGTTTAAGAGTCCTACAACTTCACAGTCGAAAAATTTCAGACCACATTAGCATACAGTCTCCATCCTTGTAGTTTCATGTCTGCTTTTGTTTATTACATGTTAATCTTATGTGAAGCACATTTTGAGTGTAACGCTCTCGAAATTATTTAGTAACCTGAAAATGCCTATGAGACCTTCCTGGACATTATACTTTTCTAGCGAAAATCATTTTAGAACTTGTGTTTATAAGGTTTCTTTCAGAGTGATAAATATTGTTGCATTACTTTGCATTTGCCAAAACTGTAATACTTTTACTACGTCACATTTTAGAAAAGATGTGAAGACCTTCTATAGTATATCATATTAATGGATGACCAAAATATGCTATGCGATGAAGCTGTTTACACCAAAGCATAAAAAAAAGTTTAAAAAGTTGTATGGTAGTCGCTAGGGTTCGAGAGATGGGGGTTTCCATGGATGTGGAGCTCTCTCTATAATGGCACAAGAGCACATACATATAGAGAGATAAGCAGAAGAGGATTCTCAAATACCCCAAATAAACTTTACTACAACTTTATTACTAAAACATTGTCATGTGTGATTTCCATGAAAAGAAAAAGAAAATGTTCCCTATAAAAAAACATATGACGTCCGCCACGTGCATCTTAGCAAGTGATGTACCGTCAACACACTGCGTGAGTATATCAACAACACGCGGCCCTCCTCACAGGGCTGGTGCCGGGCTTTCGTCATCCCAAGAGGCGCCCAGCAGCCCACTGTCCTCGTGAGCCTTTATCAGCGCCATGTAATGCACTCGCGTCCAAAAGTCTGACGGGTAATCCTCCGGGGCGTCTACCTGCTGCTGAAGAAAGTCGTCCTCAGCTTCGACTATTTCTGAGGTCGATTCCACGGGCGAGGGCATCTTCTCGACGAAGTTGCGGAACTTCTCACCCCGCAGGTTGGCAGACCAAGCCAACCCGGAGTAGGCGCACTCGAGGGCTTCTGCATCTGCGACTCTTACGCTCTTTGTGTGCACTCCTAGACTTGTTAGGTACTTATATATCACTTCTTTTCTTGCAATGATGAGGTCCTTGTTTAGGCAGTACTCGTGATAGTGGGCAAACAGGTCTGATGACAGTACAGAGACCTCGCTGGTTAACGTCAACACCAGATGCTCCTCCAAAAACATCTTGAAGTTTTGTAACCGCGTATATCTATGATTTCCCGACTGGCCTGATCCAACTGCCGGAAGAATCCGACATTTCTCATCATCACTGGGGGTGCTTCCCTGCTCAGAGTCCTGCTCATGCACGAGGTTTGGTTTTGAGCGAGACACACCGGCGTCCGTTTGATTGGAATTCTCTGGCGTGGCTGCATCATCATTTGCCGGGTGCAGTTTGGATCTGTTTCTGTAGTACGTGTGGTCACGCTGCTTGTGACACCTGAAGGAGTTGTGCTGCGAGGCGGGGAAGGCCGTACGTGGCCTGTTGTAGTGGCGTCTGCCCTGTGGTTCTGACCCCTCGTCTTCCGAAGAGCCCCTGGCCCAGGCTAGACCCACGTAGGCGTACTTCTGGCCAATGCCTTTGACACCACCCACCCTGGTAGAGGCTTTGATACCCATCCGGGACAGGAGACGTCCCATGAAAACAACGGAGATAGGCTTCCTTTTCCATAAGTGACAGAAGTCTTCGTAGGCGCTGTACAGGTCCTCCCGCAGAACCAGATCCGCTGAGCATCTGGTGATCTCACATTTCAGAGACAGAAAAGAAAAGAATGATTTCTTCTCGGCCATCTTGTGTTCCTCATTCTGAAACTTGAACATTTTATATTACTATCATCATCATCATCAGTATTACCATCATAACTAACTTCTGTGGGAGGCCTTGACCTAAGCTTTGATAATGTTAGAGGTCAGGTTAAAGGCCATCTTCACTACACACTAATCTTCACCAACTTAAATCTACTCTACAACCTTATCCTGAATACATCCTTATCATCAATATACCCTTAGGTTACCTACAATCTCATTTTCTTTATCTTCACTACCACATTATTAAATCTGGTGCTTTTCCCTACACACACAATACCTAACTATCAGTAGTAACAGCAAAGGTAAACGTTTTACAGTGAAAAATACAGTTACACGAGCAAACAATCATCAACGTATAATCCAACATTATCATCACAAATCTCATAATTATTATCATAGGATGTATGTATGATAATAATTATGAGTCCAAATGATGGACTCCTTTGGAGCTAGAAGTTCCTCGATGGGGCAGTAATCACCCTCACCTCAAGTGACGATGGTACAGCCCTCGTCAACGGAGACTGTTCCATTCGCGGTGTAAGCAGAAGGTGACTGGCGTCTGGCATCATTACTGTGTCCCAGCAATTACATTCAGCGAGGGCAACCCGGCCAGCAGCCGCCACCACAAAACTAAGCCCAGTCCTGCCGGCACTGCCTTGCTCTCCCGGACCCCCGACAATATTCAAGATATGAAGGAATGCGTAGATATACTGACGTAGTGATGATATTAGTCCAGCAAAGAATGGGGGTTTATATAGCGACGATGGTCCAGTAGGGAACGGAAACGTATACAGCCACGCCAGTCTAGCGCAGGACACGTAAGATGAATATTCCTACCTATTTCTACTTGCCTATTTGTAGGGAATGGTGCGGGAGGTGTTCTACTGGCGTTGCCAGACGTACTAACACTTCCCAGGCGGGAGGCGTGAGTTGCGCTGCGGGGAGATGCCGCGTCAAGGCCTCGGGAACTTACCTAACGAAGTAGAGCGGGAGGAGGAACGGCGCGGAGGACGGGCTACCATACCGCTGCACCGGGAGGCAGATAGTCGTACCGTGCACCTGCAGCATGTGCGTCCCACACTGGTGGTGCAGCGGCGGGGGTGAGGTAGGAGGCGTGTGGCGGTGTCCGGCGTGGCAGTGTGGCGGGGGTGTCACACACACCCACGGACACACACCGTTGCGCTCCGCCTCTGGGATGATGGGGTTGACGCACCCTCCGCACGGGGGAGCCGAGCCCCCCCTCGGCACCGTCCGGGGGGCGGCAGGAGCGCTGCCATGGTGCCGCGACGGGTTGCCACGCCGCTCTGGCACCACCGAGTCCTTGCCAAACGCGTGCACCGGCGGGGAGTTGCCGTACACGTGCACCGGCGGGGAACTGCCGTGGCAGCATAGATGCGGGAATTCGTCATGGCGGTGGTGGTGGTCCAAGCGTGGTGGTATCGGAGAGGGGGACGCGCTTCTGCCGTTGACGCAGGGCGCTGCGTAGGCCTGAGTAGCGCGGCGCTGCGGAGGCGTGGGCGGCGAGGACGGGGCAGAGAGCCGGCGGGCGGGCGGGTCTACTGCCGGCAGGAGGTTGTCGTACAGATCCATGACGCCGCCGGCGATCCAACACGAGGAAACGGAAGGAGCAGCAGCCCAGCGGCCTCCTTGGGTGAGGGCTACCAAGACCCGCGCTAGGACAGGCGGCACACCCTCGAGGTCATTCCCATCATCATCGCCGCCACCATCACCACCACTCTCTCCATCATCGCCATCCTACACCCGGAGCACCAACAATAACTTCAGCACTCATAACCAACACTGCAACACCATCTGTGACTCCTGACACTGGCTACAACACTGTACTGTGGTCCTAATCCTTCAGCCACCACCACCTGACCATGTTACGACACCTCACTCACCACATTCTACCTCCACACATTACACACAGGTCATCAGGATCTTAGATAAAATTTCTGTCTCTCTGATCAACCTTCTCCATAACGGTATAACAGTTCAACTTATAAACTTGCTTAACGTAATTTTGCAACGTGAAACTTGTATAAAGAAAAATGATTAATAACAAGATTTTCTTTTCGTAAAAGATAATATTCCCTTTCAACATGAAGTAACCAATGATTCATATTGGGTTAAAACATACAAACCATACAAATGGTTACCTCTACACACCAAAAGGACAAAGTCCAAGCCAATCGGAATTATCAGGTCTCGGAGCCTGAGCTTAAAACTTGCCTCACTCGCTTTGCCCACGATGCTAGTTCTTTCCTCTTCCACAGATATTACTCCAGCTTCAACCTAAAATGTGGCTGCTTGCATTACCCCGCCCGCCGTTCGCTGGTGCAAGCAATACTCGACAATCCAATACTGTGCGGCACGGGTAGGCAAGGTGGTCATTTCCTCCCCTACACTGCTTAAACTTCGCAACTCCTTCCCCGTCTTTCACAGGCCTTCACTAACATCTACCACCAGGTTTTCCCCATTTCCTCAAAAACATTATTTCATTACCTTTCTTCACTCGGAAACAATTCCCCACTGGGACGACAGGTATGGAAGACTCTTACACATTACCCGTAAAATCAAAAGGCGCGGCGAGAGATAGAGAGAGAACACCTCTGAACGTTCACGACCCAAGTCTCTACCAAAGTGCCTGTAATCGTCAGAAACACCGTGGAATGCACAAGAGAGAAATCTTAAAGCCCTGGACAGGTATTACACAGCGTACCGAACCCGCCAGGATATGGTCGTCACGCGGGCCTGCGGGACGCGGCTTCCAACAGCTTGGTCGACCAACGACCTAATCCAGCAGCCTGGACCTAACCCAGACATGGAGCGGGTGACCGGTTATTTAGAATTATCTATTCTTGTGCGAGAGTTAAAAAATAATTTTACATTTTTTGACAATAAAATGGATTCCAAAAACTTAAAATAAGACATCTATATTTACAATCATATTCTTTAAAATCTATCATGCTTAAAATATTGATTTCCTTTAGGAAACCAAACAAATCAATATCGTCATAATCTCTCTCTACACTGGCGAGTGTGGGAAGGGTTAAAAATCTCCAACGTGCTGAGCATACCACAAATATCTCCACAATACGGGCCACTGTTAATGGCGCCCGACCCGACACCCTTCACAGAGTGAAGGCTGATATCTCCTGCCTTTAACTAACTGCGCGAGTCAATCTTCTGTCCGATACTCAGCCTTGCTAGATTGGAGAGATAGATAGACAGATAGACAGGTTGACAGAGAGAGAGAGAGAGAGAGAGAGAGAGAGAGAGAAAGAGAGAGAGTACAGCAGCATGAGACATATGGTCAGGTGACATAGCTCGGGCCTTGGGACCGGTCGTTAAGTGTGGCAATACATGTGTCAGAGCCGAGCCGCACACACACACACACGCCAACATTTACCACTACATCAACGTCCACCAGTGCCCGGTGCCAAGCAACACGGGACACCGACACAAAAAACAAGAATGCCCTCGAAATACAAGGACAGAAATAAACCACACAACATACAAAAAAAGTGACAAGAAGGCAAGAAAAAGGAATTAGACGATGTTATCATGGCCCGGAAAATGAAAGGAAAGGAAGACAGATTTATATAATGAGGTGAAGCACGTCGGGACGAAAGATAAAAAAAAAAAAAAAAAGAGAAACTGGGTCACGAATCCGTCTGCGTGGAGACATACAACGAATTCCTCTGCCATTAGCATAGTAAGAGTAAGGGAGGCCCCCTGAGGTGGACGGGATTTACATGTGTACAGTACACAGCTTCCTCCCCCTGACGCGGGCGTATACGGTGCAAACCTTCCAGACCATACGCAAAAGTTGCTAATACAACACAAAGACACACACACATGATGGGGTCCCACGATTGTATAACTCTCTCCCCATACAGAGGGCCATGAATGCAGCGTGTATGGCCTGAGAACGGAACATCAGGAGCAGCTGATCACGATTTTTCAACCGATGATTATAACCCGACGTTTACCTATAGATATCTTTGGTGCCTCTTACCCACACAACTAGGAGTGAGTCCAAGCTGTTCATTTGGGTCGCTGGTCAACCCAACTGTTAGAAGCCGCAGCCCGCAGCCCCACGGAACCTACCACAGCCTGTCTAGTCTGGTAAACTTCGTAATTACTCATCGAGGACCTCCGTAAATGCCTGCACTCTACGTCCCACAGTGTTTCTGTTGGCTGCAAGTGTCGCGTTCTTCAGTCTTCGGCCCTGGATGGTCCCGGTATTTCATCCCACGCTTATCGCACCTTCTGGTTTTACGGGTATTATCATACAGCAGCTTTACCGTGTCAAATCGAAATTGGGCAATGAAACATCTTCGTGCACTTTCTAAATATAAGTATGACTTGTGTTTGCGAGATATGAGGACGAGGAACACAAGGGATGCAATGCAAGGTACCAGGGGTCCTGTGCAGTTACTATAACTAGCTTTATGTACAACACTGTTTATCCATTTTCTAATTTTCCCTTGTAATCCCACCTTCAGCCTCTCATGTGCTGTGACACGGCGGCGACATTTGTCGAAGACTCCTTCAAGGTCTGTGTACATTACATCAGCGTCTCGTTCGTCCTTCACTACCTCTACGAATTAAGCTTTTATGAGAGAAATCTCCATGAGCTTGACTCGACCGCCAGACGCAGCATGTGCTGAGCGTGGCGACATCTGGGACTGAGGAAAGCAACCAACCAAGTGTAAACAAATCGTCAGCTGGGCCAGGCAGTCACCAGGTCGGTCCCCACGGCCACCCACGCTCCGTCTCCTGCTTGCTCTGTTCTGATAAGCCAGGCATGCGGTACCCCCAAACACTCGTGGATCACTCCAGTGCGAGTGAAGAACCAACACGGGAAATAGTCGTGGTCCAGGTGCAAAAGGTGTGCATCGTTGATGAAGGTCCGCTGAAAAGTCACCTCAAATCTATCACCGCATGGGAAAAGCGTGGGTTCTTATACAAAGACGAAACAGGCGAGCAAGGACAACCGCTGAGCTGAGTATCTGAAGGAGGAAAATTACGCCTTATTGACCTCGCTAACGTCAGCGGCAGGCCGGCCACCAATGAAGGCAATGGAGACCGAACCATTCGGTGCAAGATATGTCAAGGAGAGGCGAATGACGAAGGAATTCCTGTGCTGGTATTTTGCGCAAGTAATCGCTCGCCAATCAGTATCACAGAGAGTCTCAGTTTCCGCGCAGTTCCATCTCGAGTGGGGCAGAAGAGGAGCTCCAGGAACGGAGCACAAGAGGTGCACCACAGAGGACGGTAGTTAAAGGCGTGACACAGTACCATCACGTCAGCGACAAATGCACGCGTTCCTCCAAGGTGACATCACGGTGATTATGGGCTACTGAAGTAACAGATGGTCAAGGAGGAGGAGGAGGAGGAGGAGGAGGAGGAAGAGGAGGAGGAGGAGGAGGAGGTTATGGTGGAAAGCAACGTCAGACAGTAGAGAGATACGAAATCAGTAAACATATGAAAAATTTCAAAAATAATTTCACGTACAAAAATTTAAATAGCCAAAAAATACAAAAAGTAATAACCTTTTATTAATAACTTGCCATAATATAAATAATCTACTTTAACTTTTTCAGTCTTTTGTATCGTTCTTTACATCAGGCGACTCTCTCCCACCTAGTTATCCAGCGGGTGACTCTCCCACCTAGCTACCCAGCAGGTGACTCTCTCCCACCTAGATACCCAGCAGGTGACTCTCCCACCTAGCTACCCAGCAGGTGACTCTCCCACCTAGCTACCCAGCAGGTGACTCTCTCCCACCTAGCTACCCAGCGGGTGACTTTCCCACCTAGCTACCCAGAAGGTGACTCTCTCCCACCTAGCTACCCAGCAGGTGACTCTCTCCCACCTAGCTACCCAGCAGGTGACCAGCTATTCGCGTCTCAGCCATCAGCCGCAACATCTGGCCACCAACATTACACACCAGAGCAAGAATCCCTCCCAGCGGTAGCCGGGCACACGTGACGCGTCCACCTAACTCTCCCCAGACAACTTATCGTCTCCCCATCATGCACGCACTGCATCACGTGTACGCTCTAGTCGTATGTATGCAACACGTGTTGCCTGGGTCACGCAGAGTCCTGACTCTGGATCCAGCAGTCCTGTAATCACATCCAACCTGTCTCAAGCAGTCTCTCGTGCTCCACTATGATTCACGTACACTGCAGTGGAAAACCGTCTGGTCGGAGAGGAGAGACTGACGCAAGTAAATCCATCGCTGGGAAGAGCCGGTAGTTCAAGTCTCAAACGAGGAAAGTCTGAAGATAATTCGTACCAGAAATAAGCAATATAAATCCACATAAAACAAGTCTGGCCGGACATACGCCAACCTAAACTCGCCACAAACAAGCGTGTGTCGTCGCTGCTGCTAACACGGACTCGAGTTCACCTGGCGCTGGAGGGAGGAAGGCTGACCCAAAACACACCCCGGTCCTACACCAGCACGTCCCACGCGGGTGAAAGGTCCTATGACTCTCCCCCCCCCCTCCCTTCCCCAACAGTCGTCAGCCACCACAGGTAGCTGCAGCAGCAGCAGACGTCATCTGATAACACCAAAAAGATCTTATCACTCCAGACCAACAAGCTTTTCTCCCTGGCAAAACAAACGTTCTCGAAACCATACTTCCACGTTACACAAACCCGTTTCTTTAAAAACCAGGTCTTGAAAACAGTCTGTTACCGTCTCGTGTAATTAGTTTTCATTCTTTTAAGTTTGTGGTTTGAAAGGAAGTTTCTCGCAAGTTGTGAGAATACGGGGTTCCCGAACTGGTCGTATATCATGGGATTTACCATAACCTTCTACAATGGAACACGTAAGATACCTTTTCAAAAGGTGGATATCTGTGTCAAGTTAACTGTTTATGCATTCGGATAAGACAGGTTTCGGTTCCCAGGGCCAGTTGCAAGCACTGGCAATCACCTGTCATCTGACAGACACTTACGAGCACTGCAAATTCTGGCTTTTTTTTTTTTTCCCCAGTTCACATCGCTCCACCTCGGCAGGGCGGAGGTCCACTTCACCACCACAACAAAAACTGTTTCGCCATTCCTCTCTGGCGGTCGGAACACTCTCAAGGAGAACCACCGGGTCCTGGTGGCATCCACGTTTCTCTCTGGCACTCGGAACACACTCGAGGGGGACCCGAGACACTCAAGGGGCTGCTTGGAACACAGTGGAGCGTAACCACACCCCCTCTCTCTGCGGAGGAACACTCTGGTTTTTATGGCAGTCGAGGAGGAACAGTTGGTGCGGGTAGCGCGGGACGGTGGGACAGACACTGCACCAGACGAGGGCGGCACTGGCACTGAGGTGAAGGCACTATGGCACCAGCCAGGGGACGGGCAGGGCAGGGTGGCGTGGGGTGGGGGGAACACCGGTGTTGGCAGTGGGCCGTAATTTGGCACTGTGTCAAGGCTCGGCAAGGGGCGACGGGCGTACCGTTGGATACACTACTGTTTGTGTTGGTGGCTCATCCTGTGCCACTCTGACTCCCAGACGCGTGCCACATGGCCGCCACTCTCACACATACACTCCCTCCACTGTCACACGCACGCACGCACACACAACACACGCACGCACACATATACCTGCCTGCCAACCGCTACACCTGCCTTCCCAGCCTGACACTTGACGGGCCTTCTATAATTACGTCAGCTTCAGGTGTGACGCCTGCTCTAAATGCGTCTCCCAAGACGCCCGCTCTGAATGGTATAACACCATCATGCCCCCGAGAACGCTACACAAGATCAAGAGCCTGTGATAACTGAATGCCAAGGCGCTACTATGTGAAGATAAAGGGATGAAGATGTAATGTAAGCGTGGATGAACACGTTATAGAACAGACTACCATCAGCTGCTGTCAGAATCGAAGACAATGAATACGTTTTGAGACAAGACGGGATAAAACGTTTATTGATAATAATCATCTGATTATAAATTGTTCATAAACGATAAAATTATCAACCAGTATTTCAACTTTTTGTATTTAGAGATTAGAGATTAAAATCCTTGTTCTGTTCCCAGTGCCCGCGGCTGATAGCAGACCAGATTATGCTTTCCAGTCATCGTTCCCTACAAAACGTCCACGTCAGTATACTAAAGTTTCTACATACTGTATGGTGTCATTCCATAGCTAATTTCCTCCAAGCCTATTTGAGGAGGGAGCAGAGAGTGAGGAAGAATCTTCTGTCGAATAACTAATTCTATATATATAATATCATTAACATACATAAAGCAATTTTTGGCTTCATCTACTAAACAGAGGGAGTGCTAAAAGCAATGCTGGGCGCAGGTACAAAACAGAACTCCTTACATCCTACCAAATTAATAACTAACATACGCCATCGAGTTTCATCCTCAATCAAAGCAAAATTGTACATGAGTTTCTCCAGATCTGGCGGCAAAATAGCTTATAAAGCCACACTGTGACACGGACCCCAGGCAGGAAATTTTTTGTAGTAGGCAAAAGCGCGATGCCAGGAAGGGCCAACATTCCCCAGGCCCTGTTGCCATGATGCATCACCAACAACCACACACACGATGATGGTGACACCTCCACCAACAATAAGCATCTTCCCCACCTTCCCCAATCAAGAGATCACCACCGAAACCACCGAACCCACCGCCGACCAACCACCGCGAGACAAGCCCCTCCACCACACCGACCACAAGGACAGACAGCCGCAGCAGCAGCGTCGGGGGGGGGGGGTGGAGGACAGAGGGAGGCAGGAGAGGCCACCATCAAGGTAACGTGATCCTGCCAGTGACGCAGATCTTGCCTGATTGTGTCCAACCCTCCACCTCATTGCCTACACCACTTCCTACCTCCCCATCCCACCCCACCACACACACCCACTACTGCAACGCGTACCTTCATACTCCCCCCACCCCATCAATCATTCTCCCCTCCCCCCTCTGAACCTCTCACACTTCACCTCCATCAACCCCAATCATTAACAATGCACAGCCCGCATCAACTGTTCAAGATTCTCGCCTCTGTAAAGAAAAAAATCTCAAGAAGTCAAGAGATAACAACGAACCACCAAGGTCCCAGCGAAACTGGCACTACAAACACTTTCATCCTCGTACTTTCTCACATAAAAAGAGACTTCATCTTGCTTTAAAAGTTATAACTACTAAGTAAATAACAGTAACAACAACAACAACAACGACAATAATAATATTAATAAAAAATGATAATAATAATAATAATAATAATAACAACAACAACAAGAGACAAAATCTCGTCTTTCTATTGGTCTGTGCACTGGTACTGTCTCACATACTGGACGTAAACACCAGGACAAGTGCAGCAGGTTCCTATATACCTAATATACACACTGAGAGCTTTCCACATGTCTGCGGCACATAATGACTGCTGTTACCCATATATAAAAAAATATATATTGAATACGTCTCATGTTGTGCAAAAACTATGAGAGAGTCAGGCAGACCTAACGTTATATAAAAGATTAAGAAACTAGGTACCACATATAGACTGCCGAGAAATCCAAGTTTATTATCAAGCATCCATCAATATTTGATTTGTTTACCAACATTGTCATCGGGGGGAAGCGCCCTCCACCGTGGGTGGCTATAAACAGAAGCAGGTCCACAACGAACATAAGCTGAATCATTTCATCAGGTTCTGTGTGGCACATGTACACAAAACGTTTCTCACTGTGGCCACCATGATCATGGTTACAGGAGTCTGTATCACTTTACAGTGTTGTTCTGAATATTGCTCTCTCTCTCTCTCTCTCTCCAGCACCAACTACCGGCAAAAGTTTATGGCGAGGGAAGTCCCCAGGTCAGCCGAGCGCCGCCCCCCGCCCCTCTCCGCTCCCTGGCAATGAATGGGTGAGGCGGGCGGCACACTGCCTCAGCCAGGCGGTGCGGTGCCTGAGGGAGAATGCAAGAAGCTTCGGTCGATAACGGATCGTTCCGGAGGCCTCCAGAGTGTGTGTGTCTGTGTGTCTGTGTGGGGGGGGGGGTTAGGTGACCCATCCCACCTACCCAAGGATCCTCCTTTCCATCTATTCCTCTTCACCACAGAAACAGATGATGCTCTGTCCTGCCGCATCCATAACTATTCAACACCTGTGCTGTGACCCAACTCTTGTGCTCCAGTCTAACGCCTGTGTTGTTATGACCCGACCAAAGTAGGCGCGTCACGACAGACCACATCCAGCAGTCGGTCTCCTCCTGGTCTCTTTGACATTTAGTGTGTCAATTCTTATCTGTCCAACTGCCCCCACAGATCAGTTATCTCCCTCTGCTTATCTTCAGAGTGGCTCCTCCTCCCTACAGCCAGACATGCTGACCTGTTCTCCTCGCCCACTTCCATCCGTTAACCCAACTCCTCTTTCGACAGCGTCATCCTGTTTACATCTTTAGTGTTCTTGTGACCTTTTGAGCGACGTAATTCACACGCTACTCCTGCATCCAACCAGACAAGCGTTACTGGCTACATCCATCACCCAGCGTCTGCCACCCGCACGTACTGCGGTACACACTGCTGAGGATTTACACGTGTGGTCTAGGCCGGGGGTCTGGAACATGAGCAGTCCGATCCACGCTTTGCTCTAGGGAGTTAACACCGGCCTCAGCCCCCCTTGAGGCAGAGTGCCAACCTCTCCCCACCCTGGAAGCTCCTGAGCAGGGGACACGTTATGGCTTCAGGGCAAGAGGGAGTTTGAGAGTTGGGGAATGTCAAGCCAAGGCTGCAGCTTTACGTCATATCAAACGTGTCGCAACTATGAAAGGTTTCTCTTACACGTAACGAAAAATCTTCACTTTGCATCCATCAAACGTTTGTCAAAACCATTAAACGTTTCTCTTACTTTTGTCTTAGACGTTTATAAGCCCCCATCAAACGTTTACACTGTATACACCGTCAAGCGTCTGTTATGACCTCCATCACGCAACGTGTCCTTTCCATAAACCGTGAGAAACGTTTGGCCCACGTCAAAATCAACATTGTCTTCCCTCTGGCGCGACTCCAGCTTCGTGTAAACCTCAATGAGCTTTCCATGCATTGTCCGAATCATCATCTGGTTTACCCTGTTTCCCCATGCAACTCACCCATCTTTCCGTAAACTCCACGTGTGAGCAGGTGGAAACTCTAGGTAATTTCTGAAACGAACCAGTAAAGATAAGTCATTTCCCGGTAAGTCAAAAGTTTACCATGTAAACTTCCATGAAGTCCTATGTCACTGTTTACTCCATGCAAACCGCAGACAATATTTGTAAAGGTAAGGCAGCTGAAACCATGTAATGACCACCATGGCGACGTGGTTATAACATGATGACAATGAAGGTAATGACTTGGAAGATGATAATGTGGGTAATGACTGTACGTGAAGATGATAACAATGGGGGAGGGAGCCAGTCCATATTGGTAAACAAGGAACATGAGATGATGAAGACAGGTGGGGAGAGGAGGGGGGCCCCTCCCCTATCCCCTCCCCTGGGCCGGCCGATGACGTCAGCGGCTCCCCACCACACCAAACACTTGCCCTGTTTGTTTACACTCTCACCCGTCTCTGCAAACACACACACACACACACTCTCTCTCTCTCTCATTATCTACCTTTCTCTGCCTGTCTATCCATCCATCACTCTCTACTCTCTCGCTCTCAACAACCCCCCCTCTCTCTCTCTCACTCCCACGCTTACTTTCTCGTTTCCTTTATCTCCATCTTTCACCTTTTCTTACTGCTGTCCGTCCCACTTTTGCTCAGCGTCTTTCTGTCTTTCTCCCCTTGTTTGTTGCCTCCTCAGCGCTCTCTCTCCCTCTCTCTCACAGGTCCTCTGCTCCTTCGTCAACTTTCTCCTGTTGACTTGGCATCTCCTCTCAAGCATGGTGGCGGCTTGCTGTTCCTTCCAGCTTTGAGGGAAGTGCCAGGGAAGGCCATCTTCTCTTCTTTCATACCATTTTCCGTCTTTCCTTACACTCCGTTTTCTCTGCGGATGCACAAATATTTCACCATCATTTACTAAAACCTCACAACATCCTTCCATGTTCTTCCTGCGAAAATCTCGCTCTTCATAATACTATTCACTTCTTCCATTCTTCTCTGTTCTAAATCCTTTTGAATTTATTACTTTAAGTATATCATCACCCAACACAATCAATTTATCTCCAGTTTCTGGTTTGTACAATTTATGAAATTATACATTCAGAGCTCTTTCATTACGAATGCTTTAAGTTCACTGAGATCATTTTGTAAACCTAAATTTCCATATAAATTTCGTCTAAAGTGTAAACATTCTGGTTCTACTAAACTTCAGTATTTTAATGACAGTATCAAACTTACCATCAATACGATGTTTCTTGAAAATGTATGAAGTAAAACAATTTTTTCAAATCTAATATATGAATTATCTCTTGGGCCATTGTTTCCAGACCTTACAGTCCAGATACAGAGGATCGTTTCTGGTTGCTTACACTATGTATAACTCTTAGCGCCAGTGTCTCAACGAGCTTCGATATCTTCAAACTTCTGTGTCACAAGTCAGTCGATTTCTTTACCATTCTTCAGCTCACGCACCACATTTCCCTATCGTCTGTCTATTCTGTATAGCTCCTGTCAATTCTACATGCAGATCGATGCAACGGAAAGGCTTATCTCCAACCGAGCTGTGGCTAATCCTCAACACAAATGCAAACGGATCGTTCGTTGCTGTGTCGCAAGCCCACGCCACAGCACAGGTGACGGGCTACACTCCCACGCCAGGTGGGGGAGGAATAATCAGACTCAGGCGTTGAATCATCCTATGATGTCCAGTCATCATACATACTCAGGGGATGAATCATCGTACCCATGGTGTTCAGACATCAGACTCAAGGGATGAATCATCGTACTCAAGGGTTTGAGTCACTGTATTAAAAAGAATTAAGTCAGCTTACTCAGGGAGTAGAGTTATAGTACTCATGAGCTTGAGTCGTAATACCCACGCGGCTGAGTCATTATACACAAGGGATTACCATCGTGCTCAGGGCGTCATCATACTCAACCGGTCAAGTTACTGCGCTGAACCGGCTGGACGGGGAACCAGTACGTACGTGGATGACGAACTAGGTAAGTGGCAAGTGGGCTGGGGAAACTGGTGCGTGAATCGGAGACGTGCAAGTGACTAGGGGGAACTGGTACGTGACAAGGGAAAGTCATATGTGAACAAGGCGTATCGGTGCGTGAACGTGGGGTACTGCAATGTAAACGATTGGAACCGGTAGGCGAATGGCGGGAAATGGTCAAAGGCTAATAAGATATTGGCGCGTGAATGGGGAAAACTGTCAGTGGTTCTAATGGTGACTGGGGGGAAAAGCGAGGATCTCAGGCCGGGAGGAAGGGACGCGGGTGGGGAGTCCAACTTACCGCCTGGCGGCGTCCTTGAGGCACTGTTCCTGCCGGCAATGCACACCCTTACCTGCAAAGATGCAAACGGATGGTTACAACACATACACTTTGTACACACAATCATCAAAGTCAATTACTCCATAAATAATAATAATAATAATAATAATAATAATAATAATAATTATTATTATTATTATTATTATTATTATAGTTTTCAGAAACCTTCAACATCAATGTCAAATTTCTTATAATCTATCATGAGATTTATAGAAACTTTGGACATACACAAATAAACTATATATATATATATATATATATATATATATATATATATATATATATATATATATATATATATAACCCCCAGTAAGAGGCCTGAAGAACGTGAAGAAACGAACGGAGGAAACTGTACACCAAAGCTACAGCACGACCCCCTGGTGGTGGTGGTGGGCACAACCTCCTCCCGTGTTTCCCCGGCTTCATACTGACATCATCCATGGATGCTGCATTACCCCACGACATGACCACAACATCCTGTGGTCTTCCCCGGATAACCCCTTGGTCAGGAGCCTCTCCAACAACATTGTGGTCATGGGTGAGTGCTCTTCTCTTCTCTTCTCTCTCTCTCTCACTTTAAACAATGACGAGAGACAATCATCACGCATAATGAGACATCAGAAAATTAATAACGCAGAGAGAGAGAGAGAGAGAGAGAGAGAGAGAGAGAGAGAGAGAGAGAGAGATGGATGACCCTCATGATAACTCAGCTGCTCCGGGATCAGCTGGTATTCCAGCTGTCTCCCTAAGCAAGAAAGAATTAAACACTACCAGAACCCATGATGTTTCTCACGAGACGAGAGCCCGATGGCAGACATCCACAAACCGGCACGTGTAACATTAATACACGAAGAAGCATGGTAAAATATTGCCACAGTAGAACAGGCCAATTAGCTTGACATCACACTAATGAAAGTCAAAATTTCAAGGGCAGTAAAAAGGATCACTCACAAGAATATCTGATTGAGAGTAAAGCAGGCAAACCCAATCATCATTTCATAACAGTAAGACATCTGAAACTTTATTGAAAGGAAAGAAAATGGACAAATGGACACTTTCTCCAATTTGTAAAAGCATTTCTCAAATGCAAACAGCAAAATTTTAATATACAAAATAGCAAAAAAAGAAAAACAACTGCGATAATAAGAGTGATTAAATATTTGTCTATGTAAGAAAAAAAAAAACATCGAGGTAACGGCAAACGAAACCAGGGTAATGAAGATGTTATGTCGGCGGTGTCACAAGGAACGGTGTTAGCCTCAATTCTCACTACAATCAAGACATCAGACACGTAGAGATGCTTTGTTGATGACACAAGAATGAGCAAGGTGATGGCATCACACGATCAACAAGAGACGAAGGAAGACTTGGAAACAACTTACAAATGAGGGGAACTTGGTGGGATTAAACGTGTACTGTTTGAAAAAATAATTCATGTAAACAGGAACATATTGGACAGACGGCACGAAGGCAAACAGAGAATGACAGAAAAATGATGACACCCCCAGAGTTCTGACACTGGCCTCTCATTCATGATGACCAGTGTCACTGTCAAAGCTCCGGGGGTCACTATAAATGAGAAACCAGCAACGTCAAAGCTCCTGGGATCACCGTGAATGAGAAACAAGAATTCAAAGAGAACACTAATGAGACATCCTTACAAGCCAAGTGATGAGTGGTACGATAATGAGAACCTTCATTAAGAGAGGACATCATTTGTTATGGTGAGGGGACACAGGTAGGCCTGAAGGCAATTTACCTACAAAATGGCGTTCCTGTGGACAGTTTCTGTAGAATCAGTGTGCTTGCAGGAAGTTCAGTTAATCATTGTCTTTAGGCAGTTTCATATAGTGTAAGGTGTGCCTTCGAGCAGTTAATGTTGAGCTCACTCTGCGTGCTAGCAGTTTATGAGGAGGAAGCGGTAACTGCAGGCAGTTTATGGAAAGTAATGTGCAAGTGCTAGCAGTTTATGATGAGCAAGGGGTAACTGCTGGCAGTTTATGCACAGTAAGACGTGCCAAGGTCCACTTTACGTACAGGTGTGGTGCGCCGCGCCGTAGAACACTGTGTTTACGTGTTATTTAAAGCAAAGTCTGGGTATATCCCAGACAGCTTACGCAGAGGTCCACCCGTGCGGCCCATTAAGTGGTGGTTAAACTCACAAGCAGCTGACGAGTCAGAGAGGTTTTAAGTGGCGCTGGTGTGTGCAGTAACACAGGGGTTAAGTGGTAACCAGCCGCGGGACCAGAGGTGGTGGTGGTGGTGGTGTGCAGTAACAAGTGTTGGTCAGGGTGAGGAGGGAGGTCCTTGCCGTATCAGACAAGACTCTCCACCCAGATGAGGCAGACTGACACCTGCTCCTCAACGGCCACTCCCGACACGAGAGCAGCGAGACATTTTACCTCCAGGACTGACATGCCGTCGAGAACGCCTCCTCCATCGCCTATTTGGTCAAGACCACCACGCTAACTACTCTCGTTAACTACGAGAGACGGACGTCAAGTTTATGAGGTGGGGAAATTAGCTTGGAACCAGCTGGTCTTGTGTTGGTAACGATGGACCGTCTGCCCACAGCGTGGGTCCTGTCCTGAGTTTAACGACAAATCTGGCGGCGGCGGCAGCAACTGGAGACAACATCCAAGAGTCGCTGGAATGCACGAGGAACTGGTTCCAGGGACGGCCTCCCTCCCTCACTCCGCCCTCCCCGAGAGGCCAACTACCTCGGAAATGTTTACGGCTCTGACACCCGCCTCACCTCCCAGCACACCGCTGGCGGGAAGGGATCCTTCCCTGACGCGGGGGCGGTGTCCAGTAGCCCGAGGAGGAGTCGCAGGAGGAGTAGTTTGGCATTCTTTGGGGTTTCCAAGTACCTTCCAGCTTACCGTTTTATATCGAACACAATCATCCATTCTGCTCAAAAAATCACAGAGAGGCGGAACTCTCGTGCGTACATCACTAGATATACGGGAAAGAATCTCGACCGCAGAAGCAGGGGTTATTCCTGGGGGGAATCCTGAACCCCGAAGCTGGGGCACTACTGAAGGAAGAACCCTGACCTAAAAAGTTGGGATATTTCTGGGGGGGGGGGGAAGAGCCCTGACTCCAGTAGCTGTTGTATTTCTGGGGGAAGGGCCGTGACCAGAAGCCGAGGTATTTCTGGGGGAAGAGCCGTGACCCCAGTAGCCGAGGTATTTCTGGGGGAAGAGCCGTGACCCCAGAGGCTGGGGTATTTCTGAGGGATGAGCCCTGACTCCAGAAACTGGGGTATTCCCGTAGCAGAGAGGAAATTTCTGGCGGTCATCTTACATCTGGGGTTAATGGGTCGGCGGATCGGGATCAACAAGAGAGATTAACATGACATGTGCATCGTGACTTGGATGGTGTAGGTCGGGAAGCACGTGCGTCAGCATGAGAGGATGGTCTTAAATGACCGCCACAGCCGTAATCAGTGACCCCGTTAACGACAGCGGGGTGTCAGGCGGGGCTCGCGGGTGTCATCTCGGGCTGGCATTAATGTCAGCATGACAATGTCCTCTCCCGCTCGTCCGTGCCTCTGCCGGCTGCTCCCTCCAGGTTGGGCGGCCGCGTTCCCGGCGTCCACACCACGAGAAGAATAATCCGCTCGTCCTCTGCAGGCAGCACATGTACCGACCGACTGACCTGACCTGCCCTCACCTTCACAATATCACGTCAAAATATCTCAGAGGATCAGATGTGCGGGGTCTGTGTTGCCATACGAAGCAAACCGACTATCATTTACGCAACGAAATGCTCAACATAACTCAGGACAATGCTGTCGCAAGCCAGGAGGATCTTGTCTCAGCCGTACGTTTCATTCATCACGGCCATGACTGGAAAAGAAGCAAAATACTGAAGTGATACGTAGAGATCTTACAAGAGCCTTCGATAAATGTGACTACGGTGTCATAGCACATAAGAAAGGCGTAACCCCTGTCAACTTGCAAGATGAGTACACATCCTTATTACCGAACCACTACACGTCCTCATGCACCAGGCCATCACCAGTGTGTCCACTGTGCAAGGCTCAGTCCCCCATAAAAGTGTACTTGCATCCCTTCTGTTCCTCAGTCTCGTGTCTGACACTGAAGCAAAAACGAGTCATAGTTTCACGTCATCCTGTGCTGATGATATCAACCAGAATATGTATGAAAATCTCATCAACAGAAGACACTCACAAACTAAAAACTGATATAAACATGCGTCTTCCACTGAGCCACTATAAATATGCTTTTTATAGGGGATAAGTTTCTACTCCTCCGATACCTTAGGCAAATTGTAGCGCACCAAAGAAAATGCAGGAGCCAATAAAAGTATACTACTACTACTACTACTACCTACTACTACTACTACTAATAATAATAATAATAATAATAAATACTGAAGCCTATAAATGTCGAAGCTATTATGGCCACCATAAATAGAATACATATCCATATATAGCTCAGAGTAGTCTACGGGAATTTTCTTACCCCATAGCCCGGGTTTGGCCCTGGCTACTGAGTTGGGTCGTTGGTCGACCAAGAAGCTGTGGCCCATAGGCCCACGTACCCACCTCAGCCTGGCTGCTCTGGTACACAGTGTACCTGAGGATTAAAGTCTTCGTATTCTGCCTTCTGATATATATTGCGACTCTTGATTTCAGTGGTTTGTATTGACCAGTCTTCCAAGCCTGTCGTGCCAGCAGCATATCATTCCCAAGTGCGGCTTGGGGACCATTCACATCAGGATTTTGTTTCACGTGTATGATGGTGGTATTCCTCTCCCGCCTGCACTCCTCAGTGATTTCAGTCGTTCCAAGTAGTTCAGTTCCTTTACCACGTTAAACTGGTCCACAAAATACCTCTGACCACTTTCTAATTTCGCCGGCCTTGTAGGGTGATGTTAGCACACAGCAAGATACTATTCTGGAAGAGTATTAGAACCTCGAGTTTCATCGGTGATTTTTTTCCTCCCTCGTCTTGAAACTCCGCAGGATCCACCCTACTAATTTTTTTGAAGAAGCATATGTTGCCTTGTGATCTTCGCGGAATGTAAGTCGGCGGAGATCATTACCCCGAGGTCTTCCACACTGTTCAATCGAGATGTGAAGGGCGTCTGTGGCCATCCGGTATTCCGCACTCCTCTAGATTTCTCGATTCTCCCCACACAGGAGAAATTGAAACTTGACCACACTGAAAAGCACGTTGTTCTCGCTGGCCCAGGGTAAGACTTTGTTTATATCTGTCTGCAGCCCGTCTGTGTCCTCTACTGTCCTATACGTAGGACGGGAGGGAAGGAATACTTTCATCCCCCCCCGCCCCCTCCTCCTCTTCCTCCCACAACAATATTTCCCACCACCTTAAACTGAGAAACACCATATCACATTAATGATAATAATCATACATCGAGAACATCGCAAACACCGTATCACTACTAGTCGTAATAGCAGTAGTGCTGTTTATGTCTTTTCCCGGCATGTAATTTGCTGCCGTTTGTCTCTCTGGTTATTCCCTGCCCGCTCCCTCCCGCTAGGTCCGGGTGCCGGGTACAGAGTCCAGGTGCCGGGGTGCCCGGGCGCTGGGGTGCCAGGGTGCCATGCGCTGGGGTGTCGGGGGTGCCTGGTGCCGGGGTGGCGCCCCCCACATTCCTGATGGACAAAAACTCTAGCGGGCGGGCGGGCGGGCGGGCTGGGGGCGGACACTTACTTGCCTTACGGCGAGGGTACTGGCCTGCCAGGAGGAAGTACAGGCACCCTGCCAACCTGTAAGGCAGGCGCGTCATCTTATGGGTGGGAGACGGGGAGCACCTTATGGCTGGGGAGGGGAGGATCTTATGGTTGGGGGAGAGGGAGAGGACCGTCCCCACCTCCTCAGACCCCCTCCCCCCGCCCCATCATCCGACCAACGCTTCCCATCACCTTCCACTGCCTGCTCAGGGAGCCGCGGCCCCGCAGCCTTGCCTGCCCTCCTGTATTACAACCGGGCCAGTTATTCTGTAGCTGTAACTCTCGCCCGCGGATGGACCGCACGTCACAGTGCGTTACAGCCCGTCACCATACCCGGCTAACCTTGCATTCGACACGATACGTTATGCAGTGTAACAAATATATCGTAACGTCATGCCTTCAACGCACTTCACAGAGGGTGGCAACACTGAACAACTACCACTGGTTGGGAAGAGTGACAAGTTATCACGCTGGTTGGTAGCACTCCCTCCATCTACAACAGTTACGTAAACTATGAAACGTAAATAACTGTAAACAAAGTGTAAACAATTACATCAGATTTGTAGCTGGCTACATGCTGCACTTTCTGGGCAGTGTAGATGGAAGCATCGCTGTCGTATTCCTGCCCAGAACGTGGGCAGTGGGTGGGCAAGCTCTCTGAGGAGCAGTGTGTGTGTGTGTGTGTGTGTGTGTGTGTGTGTGTGTGTGTGTGTGTGTGTGTGTGTGTGTGTGTACCGAACGTATCTTATGACATTACCACTAAATTCATTCAGATCTTTATAAGCCACTGAGAATATTCCTTCGCAGTCTACAGCAGGGACATGACTCTGACCAACTTCAGGAAAACATCCCCTGTGATGAGCCCGGCGGTGCCAGTCTCCCTCGACAATTCTCTATGGCAACTTTGAAATATCATGATTGAAAACATATTCTAAAGACGTCAGGATTTACCTTAAAAAAAAAAAAAAAGGGGGGGGGGTTTAAAAAGGATCCCGGATTTTGACGAGAAAATCTGAAAATTTCAAAGAAATCGCAATCGTTGGCGGCACACAAGCCACACTGCCCTGCCTGCTGGTCATCTTATCAACCAAACATTAAACAAATGCAACACACTTACACAAGAGCCTGTCTAACTCTTGCAATCAGCAACTCAAGGGTGGGCCGTTTTGATACCTGCTTCTTTCCCTGCACGTCGAGGCTTTGGAACTCTCTTCCTTCTCATGTCTTTCCCAATAACTATGACCTGGCTCATTTCAAAAGACGGGTGTTTCACTCTCTCAAAAATTCGTAAATACTTTCCCTTGCCTTTTATCTTTTCCGCTTCATAATTCTTTATATTTCCATTAAGGCCCGGCCTTGATGTGGACTTCTGTCCATAATGGTAAGACGTGCAATACTTACACTACTAAAAATAGTGTAAACATGTCTGTTGGGAAATGTAAACAGATGTGATCAAACAGAAAATATTACAGGTGAACTGTAAACAAATGTACATAAAACCTTTAAACAAGGGCAAGCATTTAAACACATTACAAACAGTTAACTGATTAATAAATGCCAGTGTCTGTTCCCTACATACAAGTGTTTTACAGAACCATAAAGATATATGCACAGTTCAATATAAATTCAATATAAAAGGCCTAAAGATACAGTACATTTGCACAAATATCCACCAAACCCTGTAAAGAGGCACAAGCAACCACATTACAAATCCGCCTACACTCCAAGCACTTGAGGGGGGAGGAGGGGGGGGGCAAAGAACGACCGTGGCCATCCTATACACAGACAGGACCAGTAAACAAAGCCAGGCTACCAAACAACACTGGTTGTGAACCGGTCAAACCACATGCATACCACGACTCCACCAGCCTCTCTCTCTCTCTCTCTCTCTCACACACACACACACACACACACACACACGCCAAACACCTTCCATACGAAAATACATACGTACACTGTGTACGAATTAGCAACAAATAAATACAGCATAATTCCAGAGTACATCTATCACTACATGAGACCCGACTTGTCTTCGTTTTACGAACACGAACACTCGCACCATAACTCATCCTCGGTAGAGAAAGAGATTTTTGTCCTTGGACGAAAGCTTGTGCATGCCTCCGGTAAATACATACCCTACCTAACCTCGAGTGGCTTCGGGAAATGACTAGTCGATGATGTGTGAGGATCCACGTTTTAATCCTGGGGAATGATGGTCGTACAGCCTAGACAAACGCTTCGAAAACAGCCTCAGGGCTGCAGAGCCAATCAGACCCTGGATACAATAGTCTACCTAGCCTGGTATATACAGAGAGAGAGAGAGAGAGAGAGTAATGTGACAAGCATCCTGTAGTTCACCTCTCACCTTACTTCCGCTCCCACACTCTCCCAGTACAAGAGAGAGAGAGAGAGAGAGAGAGAGAGAGAGAGAGAGAGAGAGAGAGAGAGAGAGAGAGAGTCCACCGACCTACGAGCACTTACGAAAGAGATTCTGTTTTATAAGGCAGAGTAAACGCGTAGCGCTCGCCACACGAAGATCTACATCTAAGTCAGGCGAGTAGTGTGAGTTACATGTTGCCCAGTGTGGAGGGTCCTTGTGTTTACCAGCCTCTTTGGAGATGAAACGAAGTCATACACACAAACACATATTCACACACACACACATCTGTATCTATATCTATCTATCTATCTATCTATCTATATATATATATATATATATATATATATATATATATATATATATAT
>JAYMFT010197670.1:0-25621 GCA_038088735.1 Panulirus argus
CCTTTCTTCTCATCTTGGTTACATCCACACACATTCAGACACCCCAGTCTGAACCTTCGAGGAGGATGAGCACTCCCTGCCTGGCTCCTTCTTCTGTTTCCCTTTTAGAGCCAGGTACCCAATTTATTGATCATCCCCTAGGGGTGGATGAACAGATGTGTTGACTGTGGACCAACTACCACAACCAGGCTTCAAACTTATGCATTCAACCCTGGCAGCCTATAAATATGTCATGGTCAGTAATGGTAACTGCTACACCACAGAGGTCCTTTGCTTTGTTTGTAAGGAGTGGGACTGTATGCTTCATGCTGTTGTTTGTTGGGTGTTTGTGCTGGGTGTGTGAGGTACTTCATAAGTATGTGTTGAGTAATGGCTGGATATTTTGTGCTCTGAGTAGTGTTGTATTGGTGGAAACGATTAGCAGTGGAGATGATACCACTGAAGGCAATTGGAGAATCTGATAGAGTAGTGCTTTGGTGATGGGCATTTGACACTGTGGGGAGAGGTACACTTTTTGTCCAGGGTTAGGTTTAATGTCACTGATTTCAGTAAGTAGTTGGGAGATTAAGACTAGGCCACAATCTCCAGTAGTAAAAAGATGTGTATGAATTTATTAGATGTTTAGGTGTCACTCATCATCAGGCATAGTGGCTAGGTAACAGCTTGAGGCATAACCAGCCGTTGCCTGCTTGAAAGTTATGCAGCAAATGAATAGTCACCTTTAGCAAGGCTGTATCATCATCATGTGATGAAACATTACAATCTCTTCAAAGAACTTGGTACAAAGGAGTCCATCCTGAGTGTAGGGCAGCCTTTTGGCTGCAAAAGCCTCTGGAGCAGTAATCCTAAGGTGATTCAGTATAATGATAATAGTAATTATAACAATAATGATAATATTGATAATAATAATGATAATGTCGCCATGGCTGTTCAGTCTGTTTATGAATGGGTTGGTAAGGGAAGTGCATGGGGGAGGACTTTAGGGAGATGGGTAGATATCCAGCATATCAGGGATGGGGATGCTTGGGAGGTGAGTCAGTTATTGTTTGCTGATGATATGGTGCTGGTAGCAGATTCAAATGAGAGCTGCATTAGTTGGTTCCTGAGTTTGGGAGAGTATCTGGAAGTTGAAAGTGAATGTAAATAAAAGCAAAGCAAAGTTATTAGGTTTGGCACCAGAGAGAGACAGGTTAGTTGGGAGAGAAGTTTGAAGAAGTGAATTGTTGTAGATATCTAGGAGTGGACATGGCAGCAGATGGCACTTTATTGCGTATGTAAAGTGACCATGTGGCATGTATTGATGAAAATGCTTCAGGAAATGCTTTGATGTTTGAATTTATAATTTTTTTTATTGATACAGATATAAAGTTGATTTGAAAGTAATGTATGATTGATAGAGAGAATAAGGCAGTGTGTGAGTGGTCAAAAATGATAAAAAAACTCAGCACGGATTTTCAAAATATTGGCATGCAAGGTATGCAGTAATGTATGTTTTTCTAAACCCATCTCATGTTAGGTGTAAAAGATTATCCTTTTGAGGCATTTTATGTAGTTGTTTGTTTAGCAAAAAGTAGTTCACACAAAAGATTTTTTTTTGTGTGTAGGTACAAAAACGGTGATGTGTACCAAGGACAAAAAATCATTGGTATCAAACTCTTTTGTAAAATCATGAACGAAATTCTGATAGGAAATAATTATAGTGGTAGGAAATAATTTGTTTAGTGATATTGCCTCGCAAACAAAACTTGTGTAAAGTTTAGCTTAACTTATAATTTCTAGTTGCTTGAAAAACAAAAAAGATAAAAAGTGTAGAAAACTGGATTTTATTACCATTTCATTTGCAATATGCAGGAGTTTTAAAGGGAAGCTAGGGATTAAAAAGATACAGAATTTGCTTAGAATAAGTTCACAAATATTTTACAAAATTTAGATTATTTACCATATTGATGACAGATTTTATAGAATTTGCAGTGCTAGAAATTGATGGTTATTTAATGGTGACATAAGAAGTGGTGGTGGATAGTCATTGACCCAGATGTTAGCCTATAGCTTATGTTATTGGGTAAAACTTGCTTGATCATTTTTAGTAGATTCCTTTTTTATGTTGAGGGCTCCAGTCATGGACAGAAGTCCACATTAAGGCCAGGCCTTAATTGAAATATAAAGAGAATTATGAAAAGGAAAAAGAAAAGACCAGGGAAAGTTTTTATGAATTTTTGAGAAAGTGAAAAACCTGCCTTTTGAAATGTGCTAGGTCATAGTTATTGGGAAAGACATGAGAGGGTAGAGAGATATATCACTTTCTTTTCTGTAAGTGTCAGTTGATCATCATTCAAACTTTTACTTTCTTATTACATTCAATACAGATAGTATTTTTACTGTCTTCTTCAAGTTATGGGGCATTTATTTCACCAATTCATGATGATCAGATTTCATTTGTGACGTCACATGGCTTGTCTAGTTCCACCTTATATGACAATTTCTGCATATAATGATAATTTACTTATCATTACTTACATCCATTTTTCTGCCATTAATGGTTTATTTTATCTTTGTTAAATGATAGCTTTGTGTATCTATAGACAGCTGTTATCACTGTATTCTTATTTTTCCATTCATTTTGAGTACACAGTGTTTTCTTAATGTTTACCAGTAATTAGAATAGTTCCTCAATGTTTTATGTTATTTTTTCAAATAGACACTGGTCTCAATGAGTCAGTTTACTGGGTACATTTAAAGTGAAAGAAGCAGTTTTATTAGTATGGGAGTCCTTTTCTCACATTAGCACTGTTGACATGTACAAAAATATTTGAGCCTAGATGTGTGGGAATTAGATGAGGAAATGTGATTGTGTACACACAGTTATTTTCATATTGTTTAGTTAAGGATATTTGTGTTTCTGTGTATGAAGTTACCTGTTTACAGATATGTGTAGCATGGGAAGGGAATTCTTCATTTGTGGAGCTTCGATTAGACATTGGTCTTATAAAACATTTTAAACTTCATATGCTGTCAGCAGATGTAATATCAAATGCTTGGCATGTTCCATTCATCCATTGCTCCTACATTTTCTGACATTTGACATCTTTTCAAACAAGTTTAATGTGACATCTGGTGCTGTACTTTTTAGCATCTTTCAAAAATAGTGTAACCAGGGTCTGTGACTGGAGTGTGTGGAGGGAAATTGTTGGAAGGAATGTATAAAATTGCATTTTTTGTTAGGTAATGAATGAATGGAATGAAGCAAGTGGTGAAACAGTGAATGCTGACAGTGTATAGTGTTTTTAAAGGATTTTGGAATGCTGGAGTTAAAATATGGTTCTCTGCTAATGTGGAGCTCCCCATGCTTTGCAAAAGGGAAGAGGCTATGGTTACATACAGGCAGATGGACAGAGGTATGGCATCCACACACAAAAACAAAAAAATACATGAAGAGCTAATAGAGAAGGTCCAGAGGAGAGCAGCAAAGATGGTACCAGAATTAAGAGAGTTTATTTACAGAGAAAGGCTAGAGGCTTTAAATTTGAGCACTTTGAAAGAGACAAAGTGAGGGGGGAACATAATCTCAATCTTTGTTTTTGAAATATATCAGTGGCAAAGACAGTGAACAGTTCTTCAAGAGATTTAGGGACAGACTAACCAGAGAACAGAAAATGAAATTAAACAATACACTTGTTGAATAGAGATGAGTTAGAGCTTCTAAACAGTGAGTAATGGGTGAATTGAATAGAATGACTGAAGATATGATTGATGCAGAAAGCATCCAGAAATTTAAGAAGTTATATGAAGAAGAATTTTCAAGAGAAGGGGCTCCCTCCCTTACAGTGCTAATAAATAATGATACACACACACACACACACACACACACACACAGGAAGAGCTAAGTTACAGGGAATGCTAGTGTAAGATTTGCCATCCTTGAAAGAGAGATTAAGCGGTGGCTTGATCAGAACCTTTAAGTTCTTGAACAGAGTGATGGCATAAACAGTGAACAATTCTTCATGAGAAGTAGGGATAGAGCAAGCAGAGGACATAACATGAAATTAAGCAAGAAACTTGTTAAAGATATAAAGAAGTGCTTTGATTGAATTAGTGGTGGAAGAATGGAATAGAATGACTGAGAACATGATTAGTGCAGGCAGCATACATGAATTTAAGAAGTTTTAAGAAAGAGAGTGTTCAAGAGATAGAGTCCCATGAATGTAAAATTCCCTCCCCCATACATACAAATAAGTTATTACTTACACACATACTTTGATGACAACCACTGAAGTGCTGGCTCATTAAGTAGATGTCACTCACCCTCCAATTACCAGTACTACCCACCTGGGTATTGGGAGGGTTAGTGACATATGCTTAATGAGCCAGCATTTCAGTGGTTGTCAAGTTGCACTCCTCTGACTCTGGTAACTGTCTTTTCTTTCTGCCTCACCAACACATGGACTTATGGCATTTTTTCCACAAGCATACAATCTCTCCTTGTCATACGTAACACTTGACAACACTTAACTCACACTGCACATTCATCATAACTCTTGTTTTCCTGGGGTAAGCACTGTGCACTAGCCCTGCATTTTGGCAAAATGGTAGGAGCAGTAGATAGAAATGGTAAGTAGGAACATTTAGGCAGGAGCATAAGGTAGAAGTAGTTGGTAGGAGCATTAGACAGAAGTAGTCAGGAGGAACATTAGGTAGGAGCCTCAGTAGACACAGTGTTAAAGTTGCCCTCTGCCAGTGGCCTGTTAAGGTTGGGAGTTCCATTTGGAACAAGCATCAGAGATATAGACAGATAGATGGATAGTTATTGCAGACAGCATATACAAGTTTTAGAATTTGTATGACTGTTGAGAATGTTCAAGAGATAGGGCCCCATTAGAGCAAATAACTCCCTCTCAGTACAATATGCGAGGCATATTAAGAAGCTGGATCACAAGGCAGGAATAAGGGGAAAACTCCTTTAGTGGATATAGGATTATCTTGCAGGAATGGAACAAAGGACACATGCTAGAGGAGCCTTCTCAAAATGGGTCAAGTTAATCAACAGATTGCCTTAGGGTTCTGTTTTAGAACTATTTCTCTCCTTGATAAATGTAAATGACTGGATTCCACCGAAATATCTTTGCAAGATGATATTGTCATATCATATTAATACAGTAGGTAGTGTACTTCATGTATTGTTTTGCAAGTGAGAGGCAACTTACTTGTCCAGTCACGAAGTATTTTATCTTCACACCATGTTTTAGGCATTTAGTTTTGGTGAACTCAGGAAAACAAAGTAAAATACTTGCAAAATATAAATTTTTGTAAGATTTTTGTGTTAAAAATCTATGAAAGATACATTGACAGCCCATGCAGTGATGTCAATTGAAAATTAAATAATCAAAGAAATTAAAGAAACTAATGAAAAATTTATAAATAACATTGTTACTTGGACTCTGCCTGCTAGATGTTACACCAAAAGTGAAATGCTTCCTTTGGTGAGGCTGTATCATCGGAGAACATTCTCATCAAAGAACTTCTTTCTCCAAAGGAGTTCACATTTTCCTAGTGCCTGAAGTAGCACAGCATTGGGCTACAGAACCCTTGGAAAAAGACCCTGGATAATACAAGGACTCTTATTTAGAAAGGGGTGCAAGTGTAATTATAAATGAACTTCAGAAAGCTCATCACTTTGATTCTATAATCTGCTATGAATAAACAGTCTGCGGTCAACCTATACATATTGTAAAGGTGAGGTAAGTAGACATATATCGACTAATTTTCTGTTCATAATACAAGTCAGTTGCAGTCCCTCTACTTTGCATTGTTGCAAGCTACCACTGTATACAATATATCTTAGATTATTTTTCTTTACCACAAACTGTGATATGGAGAGGAAGTGAGTGGTGATGGAGTTCCACCCCCTGCACTTGTACCCTCCATTATGTACCTTCACAACTGGCTTGTTTGATTGATTACAGTATTAGTATGTAAATGACTTCCCTTCTTTAATTTTATCTTCAGTATTTGTATAGTACTGTACATCCTGTATTATTATTGTTCACTAAAATTATGAAAGAAACAGTATCAGAATGATATGGAGAGGATTGAGTGGTGATGAAGGGCACCCCCCACCCTCATTTCCTCCAACACTACGAGACCAAACAGATGGCTCCTTTGTTTGTTTAGTATTGGGAGACATGCAGTGATGGAGTTACCACCACCACTTTCCCCTCACTTGCTTACTCCATCACTATGAATCCTCAAAAGCTGGCTACATTCAAAAATTGGTTAGTGATTGTGAATCTCATCACTTCTCGTATTTTACATTCAGCATGTGTAGTGTACATGCAATAATTTTTTTATGAAGGAATCTGTATTAATAAGAGGTCAAGGAGGATATTCAGTGAAGTGATGAATGCTTTTATCACCGTTTTGTACTATTTTCCTGCAGGACACTTAGATATTGACATTTATCACTGTTTGTGTAATAAGATGCATTGTTTATGAATTTGCCTCTTATACATGTTGTGAATGAATCTGAGAATGGATGGGATTAGTCAGGAATATATCCCTCTCTTTTACATGTTAGAGTGCTGGATAACATATACATCATACTTAGTTACAATATTCTGTGCAACCAATCACAGCCTCTGCTTGGCATGGCTGGCCGATAGGAGCAGTGTTTGATGTCCACATCTCACACAATAACACATGCTCACATGTTGAGGTAAAGTCACCTTACATCCAGAAATACCAGAAATGCTAATGGCATTGGGAGGAAAATTTCACTGACTGGAGGATGCATGAGTCACTGAAAAATTTTTGATCTGGATGTGGTGCACACTGATTATTCCAGTATCAAGAGGATTATGTGTATTTGTATTGTAGGTGTCAAGTGATTGAAATTCCCTGTGTATAGAATCTGCATACAGCAATTTTTAATGATTGTTACTGTTTCACAAAGTATTCTCACCAACATCATGACACTCATTTAAACCCCAGTAGGTGTAAAGTGATGCAATCTCCTCGTAATGCATGTGCATTGTGTTTTCCCCTCAATAAGAATTAGATCTCTTAATTTTGATTTTTTCTTAACTGCTACTGTCATCACAGACCAAATAAAAAACATTCTGTTGGAATCTGGGTGTTTTTATTGTCTGTTACAGACATAACTGTTGAGAATACACCACAGTAATTGATCTGTAGGAAATTTTCTGCATGATGAATATAAAAGAGAAACAAATTTTAACCAAACCTGTCATTAAGTACCATTTGATTTTGCTTCAAAATCTCATTGGATGACAGTATAGTGAGGCTCCTATTACTACTATTTTTGAAAATCAAATCTTTTCAGAACTGAGGGTTAGGAAGAAAATTTTGACATTTGCTGCTGAGTCATATGGCTTCATTTCTATTTCAGATTGGTTCACATCCCATCATAAGGTTTCCTAGATTTATCAAGGTATACCGAGTCTATAACTACTATTACATGGTAGAATCCCGTACGCTTTACCCCAACATGTGGCGTGTGGTGAATCTTATACATATTCTTCTCCTCCTTGCCCACTGGTTTGGCTGCTTCTATTACATGTTATCTGAGGCAGAGCACTTCAGTGGTTACTGGACCTATCCTTACTACCAAGGTAAGTTGTCCTTACAACCTCTTTGATATTGTAGTATCACAAAGTAGATTTATATGTCCTTGGTTAAGAAAATGTATCATAGATAGCATGCATGATGTACAGTTTGAGAGAGGGTCAGTTAACATATATTTTAGATGCAATAAGATCAAATATGTGAATGAAGAATAAGATGGATATAAAGAAAGAAGCTGAGAACCGAAGAAAATCAATATTTTTTTTTTTTTTTTTTTTTTTTTTTTTTTACATACCTGTATTTGAGTCTCATTTGTGCTCCACCATACATCCTGATATAGACACAATAATCATAACCTCCATCAGACCACTGTGCATTTCCCCACTTTTTGGCACCCCTTTCTTTCTTCTTAGCTAAACATTCTTCCCCAGAAATTTAAATTCTTAAACCACTTTAGCATCCACCATTTAACCATAATTTTCACATGTTTTTCTTTTCATCTAGTCATGTTATTTTTTAAGCAGGCTATGCTTTCAGCATCCTTATCTCATATATATTTGGGTTCCCTCAGAATGCCATGCATTTCTGATGCTATCAGTTAAGCCAGTAACATTTCCTTCCTCGAGCTCCATCTGCCTTTTATCATTATTTTGAGGACTGTAGTGTCATGCTTCTCATTTGCTAGCATTATATGAGGTTTATAAGAATTTTCTTTAGAATATTGAAGGTATATGTACAAATGAGAGGTGATGATGAGGAAGTTAGTGAGATATCTAGGCTTAAAGCTTATAGGTATCTCATAAGTTTGATGTGACACAAAACTTCAGTGATGAATCCCTATCTTGTATGATTTGTGAATTATCAAGGAAATCATTGCATCACTGGCTTTGTGATTTAAGATAATATAGTTAGTGCATGAGCTTGCAGTTAATTCATTATCTTATAATTATTCTGAATGCTAGAAAATAGATACAGAATGAACACATCATTTGGTACTTGGATCGATTTTATTTAGAGTGGAACATTATGTTACATAAAGAGGAACAAGATTGTTTTCCACCTGATGTACCCAAAGTTACCTTTATAAGAATCCTTTAATTGAATTAGATTGATTCCTGACAAGGTTCTCGGGTATGGTCAAATCATGACATTTGTTCAGACATGGAAAATGTGGCTGTTATATGGATTGGGGCTGTACTTGTACTGAGGGAGTCTCTTCCTGCTAATTTAAACCCCTTTGTGATTTTTATGTGGATGCATAGTAGCATTGCAATTCTGCTTTTAGTTAATGTATGCAAGAGTTATTTAGGAGGTAAATTTTCCTTTTTTTTGTTCAAGTTATTTGTCAAGTTTAAAATGTTTGACATCAGTAGTTTACACACTCCTTTGCATCTAAGTTTAGATTCTGATTGATAGGAAAAGGCTTCTTTGGACTAGTTGCATATTGTTTAAGTTACATTGTATTCATGTTTTTCAGGTATTGCCATCTATTGCCCTGTGCGTTAAGTGTACAAATATATTTTTGTCTCAGTTTCTGGAGAGGATTAAAATTGTGGCAATATGTTATCAAAAAGCTGTTGTGTGAGAGACAAGTGTTTCAAAATTATTCCTTTAGTATTAGGCTCCAACAAAGAAGTGTTTTGTTCCAGCATTTAATGTTTGGAATTGTTTACTTATTTTCACTCATACATGCTATTGTTGATGCTAAGGAGATTGCTAGTACTTCTGTCAGTTCATTGTGGTGGTGATGATGGTTATGTCCTAAGTTTACTTCTGTCTCCACAGACTCAGCCTTCAAGACATTATCAAGAAAGTACCTTGGTTCAGTGTATTGGTCCACACTGACTCTCACCACAATAGGTGACCTCCCAACACCTGAGACAAATAGGCAGTAAGTGAAACATCATCCAAGTGTTGTGGGTATATCACTTTGCTTTTATATTTGTAAGTAAGGCAGTTGTGAGCAAGAGAGTTAATTGATCAAGGATTTGGTAAGTTTGTATTATTTGATGTGCATGTGTTTTGAGGTAAAACTGTTAGTGTTAATGGTCACTTTATGTCAGCAGTTACAACAAGTTTAGGTGCAGGGTTATAGATTGAATTTGCATTACTAATTGTAGCCTTAACCTCTGAAATGGTATGTGGAGGTATCTGTAGGGTTATCTGTCATACTAGTGTATCTGGCTACTGAGGAAACCATGTTATGTTTTGTAAGTAGTATTTACTCAGACATTACTATATCTGTGATGAATATGGTCATTTTCTGTGACTTTCTCAGAATTACATTAAAGATACAAGCCTCTTAAATATACTCTGAGTTCATCATGAGTGTAGTGTAAAGTGCTGAGATTGCAGTAACACTAGTATTATGATGTTTCAAAGACAAGAGTAACTCTCACATGATAAACACCCAAGTAGACCCCTCCATCAACAGTTGCCCAGTAGACCTCATCCATTAGTACTTTGCTCAGCCCTCTGTGCCTGAAGGACCATTAATTTTTCTTTTCCTAGCATGGAGAAATATAATAGAAATTGAAACCACTATTAAAGTGCTGTGTGACGACATCTCACAGGGCTTTCACTTCACACAACTCTTCTTAAAAGTTTATTTCTGCTTCTTTCCCTCAGTTTTATTTAATGCTCGATCTTAAGCAATTTTCAGTATACCTTTGTAGATAAAAGTGTTATTGAAAAAATTATATGGATTCGGTAATTTTCTGAGCATGATTGTTAGCTGAAGACTTTTGGCTGTATTAGATAAATGAAAATATTTTACAACAGTAAATGGTAGTGTTCATGTCCCCCTATTAATAAATGCGCTTTAATTGTTTCTAAGAAATCGACTATAAATAAAAGGTCAGTGTCTCTACTTCCATTAACTCAAGCTGATATTGACATAGGTCATCCACATCCATCTTCCAGGCAGTAACATTCTTCCAGGCATGATAGTTATAAGACATCCATATTGCAGGTTTATTGTAATGAGAGGTAGATGTAACTTCCTGCCTTGCTCATATTGGAGAAGGTGATGAACATAAGCTCTCCTTCTGTCATCAATTTTGAATTGCCTAAAATGCACTTGTGCACTTTGCATGAGCTTAGGGTCTTATAATTAGCAGTAAGTTTTGTTGGCTTGTGGGATAGAGAAAGAGAGAGACCATTTGCCAGAAGGCATTTGAAGCTGTACCACAGAGAAGGCTGATTGAGAAACTGTATTACCAAGCAGGAACAAGGTGGGGAATGTCTTATGATGGATAGAACATTATCTAAGTGAGAGAGAACAAAGGACACTTGTCAGATGAGCCTTTTCCAAATGGGTTGAAGTGACCAGCAGAGTACTACAGGATTTGTTTTTGTGACCATTACTCTTTCTAATCTTTAATAAAAACATATTTAGAGGTATGGAATCCTACCAGAATATGTCTCCAGATTATGTAAAGGTCATAAAGGAAGTGAAAAGAGAGGAAGATTGCATCAACCTAAAAGGGAACCTAAACAGACTTCAAAGTTGGTCTGAAACGTGGTTGATGAAATTCAACCTGAGCTAATGTAAAGCAATGAGGATGGAACAAAGCAAGAGATGGCCTCATTTTGTTTATTACTTAGCAGGAAATAAGCTTCAGGACTCTTAAATGTGTGTAAGAGGGACTTGGGAGTTAACATTATCCCAATCTTATTGCCAGAGTCCCGTATTAGGAATGTAGTTAAGGAGACAAAGTGTCTGCCGGCAAATATCAGGATAGCTTTCATGTATATGGTAAGGAAATATTTAGCAAGCTGTTCATATCCTACATGAGGGCAAAACTAGAACATGCTTCTCAAGTCTGGTCACTGCACCTAAAGAAGCACAATGAGCTCTGAAAGTCCGAGGAAGGCAACAAAGATGGCACTAGAATTAAGAGGGCTAAGCTACAGGGAAAGGCTGGGGGCTGTAGATTTACCCAGCTTGGAAGAAAGAAGACTGAGGGGTGACCTGATCACAGTCTTTTAAGTTTTTAAAAAGATATCGACAAAGTGGGCAGTTGACAGTTTTTTAAAGAGATATATGAATAGACAGAGCAACCAGAGGACATAACATGAATTTAAGTAAGAATCTAAAAATACAGATGTAAAAAAGTACTTTTATAGTATGAGTGGTGGATGAATAGAACAGATTGACTGAGGATATGGTTAATACAGACAGCATTCTTAAATTTAAGAGGTTATATGACAGTATGACAGTAGAATGTGTTCAAGAGATGAGGACCCATGAATGTAAAACTCCATGTACAGTACACATAGGCATATACACACACACACTTACACACTTGACCACTCTTCTTGACCTATGGTCCCACCTGGTGGATGTGGAAGGCATCCTGAATGCTGTAGGGACTCTGTAGAAGGGGATTCTAGGTCTGAAAGGTAATGATAAAGGTATCCTACAAGTATATATGATAAATTTCTCTGTGAATAAAAACCTTGTTCCAAAAACAAGGAACAAGCTGAATTTTCTAATTCAGTAAGGGATTTTAAATGTAGAAACTCCATAATAACTGATGGATATGGTTTTTATTGTCATAAGTATTAGCATTTTGATATCTCATGGTATACACACCCTATGAAAACCATTTGATTCTGCAAAAAGTGTGAAACAGTGGCATTAGGAGTGTCGAAGGATACTTTAGTTATAATTGCAAATCCAGATTTTGTTGAGAGATAAATAAGAGAGACTTTACAAAGTGAAAAATGATGAAAATTAATGGAAGATTTTCCGAAAAATCGCTTGTGTAATTGGTTTTGTTTCATCCAGTTTTTACATAATCTTAAAACAAGTGCTAGAATTTCTTACTAATGTTAGGTTTCAAGAAAAGTTGATTACATATATTTTAACCCAAGTTTGTAATAATTGGTGAGAGTTCATGTAAAAACAAGAAGTTTTAGTATCACCTGAGGTATGAAGATCTCAATTTCTTCTTTTAGAAGACTGACAGGCAGTGGATAAATGGGACCCGAACTCCACCTCATAGGACTGGATAACTACATCTGCTTGTTTTGTCAGAAGTCTAATTTATTCTTGTGGTAGACAGTTTCTGGTGTAGTTTCTTTAAATGTTGTATTTCTCTTTGTGACTTGAGTAAAGGGAGAAATATGAGTAGATACGGCTTGGTTTACCATCATATGCAAAAGTTAGAGTCCTTTGCACATGTGATCTTCAGATATATCAAGTGTTCTGATTTTAGGGACAAAGATTGGGATGTATGTTGCAAGCAAGAATCTTTGCTTTGTTGGCTTGTAGTTTTATCATGATAAAAGGATGCTATGTGAAATATCAATATTTCATTTGATTTCTGGTATCTGACAGGGTATTCATTAGGCCAGGGGTGGGAGTTCAGTAGTCCTTCATTGTTCAAGTGCAGAAACAAGTCTCTCTGATCAAATCTCTCTTTGTTTTTCAGAACTTTGCTCTCTTTTTCCTTCCAGAGTTAATGCACATTTCTCTGTCTATGCTAAATCAAAATTCTCTTGTAATTCTTATAGCTCATACTTGTAGTATTTCATTGGTTATTCTTTTTTCTTTATTTTGGCACAATGTTAGTAAGACAATAATTCATTGCTTGTTTATATGTAATCAGCATTTGTCACAAAGAGTTTTGTATTTGTAAATTTCTTCAATGTGTTTAGAATTATTCATTTATTGTTTGCATGAAACTGGGAAGAGAAGTATTCATTTATTTTTTGCTTGAAACTGAGAAGAGAAGTATCAGTTCAGAAGCATACAACCTAGTTTTTCATTCTCAGCTACCTACCACTTATTTTTTAAATATAAACAATACATGATCACAGTAACTGAGTGGTATCAAATTCTATACTTTCTTTCATGACCTCTGTAATGAAATGATATTTTTAACCTTAAGCTCTCTTCTGTAGTTTTCAGCACACTTATATAGTTGAGATTGCAGTATTCCTAAAACCAAAAACCATCGACCCTCCTTTGCGCATAGCAGCATAACTCAGATCTGGAATGACTGTTAATATCATTTTAACCAGATTTACCTATTCTGTCCACTGCAGATTAGTCCAGTCTTGTCCAGGCATTCTAACCCAACTGAACACAACACCATATAGCCCACTTCAGGTATAACAGAATTTTGGAATCCAACTTCAAGCTTCTCAGCCAGTGTAGTTCATCTCATCCCTAGCCCATAAGTCACTACAGATGTAATTTCCATTTATGTGCAACCCATCCTAACATATACTGACTCAACCAAGGTCAATTAATCATTTTCAATCAAAACATTGTAATTTATCTCATCCTATTTAGACTGTCAGTATTCAAACCTAGGACTTGTTGCACAACCCATTTTAGTGCAGAACCCTGAGCCTTACTTGCCAGACTTGTTAAAAAAGTACTCCATCACCCACCCTGGAACTAAATATACTCCTGTCCTAAACTTAGTACAATCTGACCCACAACCAAGCCCAAACCCTACCCAGCTTACAGCTTGACCCAGAATTCGGCTCATGGTGCACCCAGAAACCCAGTTCATGACCATTCCTAGACCCACTCCCAGAGCACATCCCAAAAGCAGTTTGTAGCACACCCTAATCCATTATTCACTCACAACTCATTACTTGAAATATCTCAAAACACCTCAACATAGATTTCACCTACTTTATCCAAATCAAGCCCTTGACCTAACCAAAGAATGAAATTCATAAATGTTTTTGAAAGTAAATCTGAAGATAACCCAAACTGAAATTGACAACTCTCATCCAGAACTTAACTCACTTTCAAACTCGGCAGATTTTAATGTTACTAAAGAAAAGATTTAGTGTTTTCACTCTTTCTGAATAGACATAGAATTCATTAGCTATGCTCTTAAAAGTTTCATATAACATGCCTCTGTCTGTTACTCTCTTTTGCCAGAGCACTGGCTAATAATATTTTTTCTCTTTTAGAATTAACATAAACTCATGAATTTTTCAAAGAGTTTTGACAGTGACCGCTTAATATTTCATTTTTACTGAATGTTTATCTTGATAAATGTGGTAGAAACTATTGCTTTGATCGGAAATATATTTTGTTATGGGCTAGTGGTTTTAATTTGAAATTTCATTTTATATTATCTGATTGTAGATCAGTTTTGAAGCATTAATTGTAGTTTCTGAAAAGACACTAAAAGAGTCAATATCATTTTGGAAAGTACTCCTCCTTCAGCTCATTTTGTAATACATACATATTCCATAGCAATTCCAGCAATTTTATTTTTCATATGTGCATTTTATATGTTTTAGTTTCTAAATGGTAACAGCACTAAAGCCAACAATTTACCTCAAGGACTTGACCTTTGTGTAATATTTAACATTGTCATTGATTAGACAAGACAAAAATTTAAGAGAAAGAGATGTTATATCTTATTATTAGAAAATATTAAGATGCTGATGATTTGATGTTTGTAACTATATTATAGAAGATTTTGGGAAAATTTATCATGTGATGATATCCATGTTAAAGCTGTATTCCTAGATTTTAAAAAAGAATTTTTTTAGTCAAGAGTTATTGTATCGTATGTGTTTATGGTCAAAAGAGATGAAATCAACATTTTGTTGTTCTGTCCATGAAAGAAAGAAGTTACACAATGAATTTATCATGTATATCACCACATATAAAGCTTTAGCATGATATTGCTCTAAATTTTGCTTTTAGATATGAGTATACCTCACATCATCTGTCTTTGTCATGAATGCTGTTTCCTACAGTCAGTTCAGAGTGGTGAATGAACAGTCTTTCCCCAGATGCACTCATTCCTGATTATCTCTACACAATGAAGTGTCAGAGACTAAGAGTTGCAACTGCAACTTTTGCAGAAAAACTTGAATGCTGGCTTAGATATTACCTAAGTGTAGCAGTCACCAGCTACTGACATTCAAAGAAAGTTGGAAAGAACTGGAAATGCAGAAGTAGATTAGGAAACAATTAAACATGTTTTAGAAGATTTTTAAGGAGTATAAATGTGTCAGACCTTTGCAGAAAGCTGCACTTGGCTTTTGATTTATATTGGAAGATTGGACAACAATGGTCTCATGGAATTCTTTCTGTGAATGACCAAGACAAGCCAAATTTGTTACTTCAGTGACATGCTCAGAAATGTTTTATTTTACACAGTACTGGTTAACTATTTGAAAGTAAAAATGTAAGTGTAATAAATACATGTAGATAAACCTATTGCCTTTGCCTTGTTTGCATTCCAAAGCATCATGTTAGAATCGTGATTATAAGAATAACATTCATATTTGCCCTCAAAGTATGTTTGCTGATTATATGTGATATGGAACAGTTTATGCATGTGTATACTCTAACAGAAACTTTACACCTTTTGATGAAGACTAGCGTACTTAGCTAGAAAAGAATAGTGTCTGTGAGTGTATCATATAGACTGACAAGATTTTTTTTTTTTTTTCCTGATAATTCAAAATAAAAATGAAACATTTATGCTAAGGTTAAGTCCTCAGGTTGAATTGTGGTGAAATGTGTTTGAAGGAACAGGGATGGCCTTTGTGTCCACCAGAGATATTTCTTTGAGAAACTAAAGTCATAAAGCTTTGATATAGGGCTGATATTAAGAGAGAGAATTAAACATTAAGTAGCATTAGAAAGTAGTTATATTTTGCTGTACACTACAGAAATTTTCTTAGCATATTAGTTTTAAAGTTATGTTGATAAAACTCTGGAAGGGTTCGCTGTACTGGAGTTTCTTTATACTTCAGTCTAGCTAGAACCATAATCAGGGTTTTACAGAAATAAGTTAGACTGCAGTATTTTTTGATGTATGCATCAGTTTTTGTGTTTCAGTTTTATTGATACTCTATATGTATTTGTGTCACTTCGATACCTTAATACCCTTTATAGATGTTTGTCATTTAAACACACAGGTACACTGCATACACTTACCTGAAGTATGTGACTCTGATCACAAATGAATATGGCTATGGTGTATTCAGACAAAAGAAGCAGTGTGTTCTCTCTTGTAACAAGGTGAACTACCATTCTGTTTTCATGTAAAGATATGGAGAACGAACAGTGTAACAACATATTCCTTTGATTATGTAATTAAATGGTATACTGTAGTGTGTTTCCCAGTCAGGCCTTCTAAGAGTAAGTAAGAGACAGAGTATAAAGGAATACTGGAGTGCTCCTGGTACAGTCATTGATGCAGGTAAGAAAATATATTGTTGTAACTCATCAAAGTTGGAAACATTATTGGCATTAAACTTTTAATAATCATTTTACTACATTCTCTTGGTGGCATTTTTGTAAGTTGTTATTACCATGATTGATGATTTTTAAAGATGATCAATATTTTATTGGTATAAGAATGTAATTGGTGAGTTACAGTGATTATTGTTTTATTTTTTTCTCTTTAATTATTTCTGTCTTCATGTATAGAATGCTTTTGCAGCAACTTAGTTTTTTGTGTCTCTCACATGGTTTGGGAGTAAAGATGTGTGTGTGATGAAGAATTTTTCTGTAGTGACAAATATGCAACCTGTTTTGCTGCCCTCATGTTGTCAGGGAATAAGTTTATGATGAAAGTCTACTTCTCATTGGTAGATTGATTATTTGTGTGGATGTGTAAACAGGTCTTTAGCCTTCCATAGAAGTGCAAGCAGGTGTTGCCTGTACTATGAATATGTAAACATGCTGTCTGCTCCATGAATGGGTTAGATATGCTTTGAACATGTGAATGGTTTGTGTACCACTTCCCATATGAATATGTGAAGATGGCATGGTAACTGTTCAAGGATTCATGATTATGTTGAATTTAGCTTGATGATGTATGCCGTTTCCTGCATTCAGAGCATGGGATATAGAGAGTTTTATCCAAATGATTTTATTATTGATGTCGAACATATATTACTTGAAAGCCAAACAGCAACTTCAGACCATTTTCTGTATAATTTTCCAGCTGGTTTGTAAGTTACTTAAGGGAAACTTATCCCACGCACATTCCTTGAAGTATAAGAAAATTATTTTTAGACTAAATGAGAGCTGTCTGGGCAAATATATACAAAGAAAGAGAAAAGTACTAGAAAGGTACAGTAGTAGTGGCAAACTGTAATAATTGGAAACAGAGTAGGGTTGTAGAATGTGCTGTACAGTGCTAAGTGGACTGTTGTGTAAATATGGTCAAAGAAAAGAAGCATGAATAAGGGAATAGGAAAGTCCCTTGCTTTTGCTTCCGTTATTAATTTGAGACAGCTGATTTAGTGTTTCATTTTTGCTGTTTCTAAATCAACTGCATCATCAAAGAAGGAAAGTTTGTCACACTGATGTATTGTAGATGAGAACACAGTTATTATGTATGAGTGTGGACATGTCCACTTGTAATTAATTTTTGAATACTGAGATGTGCATTTGTAATATCTAAAATTTTTTAATACTGAGATATGCATTTGTAATATCTAAAATTTTTTAATACTGAGATGTGCACTTGTAATATCTAGATAACAGGCACATTAAGGGTTGGATTTGGTATGAGCATGGTCATATTTCATTAGGAACCTAGATGAATTAAAAGGGGATACTAATCCTGTAATGATTTTGGACAAGTGCACCTTTGTATGAGGTTATGTTCATGTTCATTGTATGTAAATATACATATTGGCACTTTAAACATACATAAACTTTTTTTGTGTGTAGAGAGTATAGATGGTATCATGTTTAGCTTGCATGATTGTAAGCGTTTGTCCCTGATATGCTTATGAGTGTGCATATTATCATTTTCGGTAAATGTGAATATGGTAATGAACACCTGCAATAATAATTTCAGTAGATGTGCAATTTTCTTGAATGTGAATATACTTGCACTAATTTGTGTATGAACACATAAGTACATTTGGAATGCTTATGTATTTAGACAGAGATTAGATCAGCATTAGTAGTAGTAGTGTGAAAGTGAGGTAGCGGTTCAAGCAGGAGACAACATTTGAAAGTAATGTGAGAGTAAAGCTGCATTGTAGCAGTGTGAGGATGAGGCAGCAAGAGAAAGTTTAGGGTTTTTTGATGCCAGTTTATGGGGCAATTTACTGTAAATGAAGAGCATTAAATGGAATAATGTCAGGTTGATAGTGTGATGCGACATTGAGCAGTACTGTCATGGTAAGATTGCCCAAGTGAGCTGTTTAAGTGTGAAGCAAGCATTGTGAAAGTAAGGAAGTGTAAAAACAAAACTTTCACCTAAATACAACACAAAGAACTATATGGATGAAACTTTAGTATGAGGATGGTGTAATGATAGGAAATGTGGGAACAAGGTAGGTTGAGAGAGAGTTGTATTATGGATGACACACCTCTCGAAAAAATTGGGCAGTACTAAAGTAGCATGAGAGGCACTGATATGAGAAGCATTATGAGGGACAGCAGTCTAAAAGTAATGCAATAGTGTTCAGAGGGGCAACATGAGGTATGTGTAAGATAATCATATTGAAAGTGAGAATACAGCATTAGATTGGTGGTATTATTGTTTAAATCATGATGTGAGAGTGGGTATTTTAACAGATAGTATTATGAAGGAGCAGTGTGAGGATGATGTACCGTGAGAGTGAATAGTAGGAAAGTTATGCAGCTTGAGAGTGGGCGGTATGAATGTGCGCTGTTTGAAGAGGGTCCACTGTGAGTGAATACTGTAAAGATGATGCAGTATGAAATTTAGCAATTTAGAGATAATGCAGCATGAGAGTTAACTTTGTAGAGTTGATGCAACATGAGTGTGAGCAGTGTAGAGTAGTTGCACCACAGGAGTGGATAATGTAAGGTTATTGTGGCACGTGTGAACAATGTGAAGTAGATGTACCATGAGAGTTAACAATTCAAGGTTATTATGGTATTAAATTGAACAGTTTAAATACGATTCACCATGAGGGTGGACAGAACTAGGGTTTGAAGAGCATGAAAGTGAATAGTGAAAGACTGAAACAGTATAAGAGTGAACTTTAAGTTGATGGATCATGAGTGAACAGAAAGGTGATTCAGGATTAGACTCATGTACATTTGATATAGTAAGAGTGTAAACAGTGTCAAGTTGATCTTCCATAAGAATGAAATGTGTGAATTTGATGTAGCTTGAGATTGAACATAGTAAAAGTGATGTGCATAGCAGGAAACAAAATATAAGATGATTTATCATGAGAGTGAGCAGTGTATAGATGATGCAGCTAAGAGTAAGTAGTGTAAGTTGAAGGAAAATGAGTGGAGTAGTGTTGTTAATTGAGCAGTGTGAAGTTGATGTAACCTCAGGGCAAACCTATGAAGTGATGCAGCTTTAAAGTCACATATGGCAGTACAGGAAATGTAAGGCTTTGTGCAATAAAGTTTAGAAAGCATGAAAGGTAGGAGAAGAGTCAGTATGAGAAAGAGAATAAGAAGTAACATGCAAAAGAGCCACCAGTGTATAATACATGAGAGGCAGCAGCTTGTCAGTATGTGTGATATATGAAATGAGAGGTAGTATATCGTAGCATGAGAAGCAGCAAAGTAACCACCTGGCCATGCTTAGGGGCAATGCCAGCCAGCTGGTGTGGCCACAGGCGCTGCCCCTCCTTGACCCCAGCTTCACTCGCCCTGGCCACTTCACTGAGCAGGTAACAGAGATCTCCAGGCTCACGGGCCCACCCAGCCCAGATCCAGGAGGTACCCCTGGGCCCATACAAGTGCCAGTGAGGACTCTCAGGCCAGGCCAAAACCCTGGAGGGAGCTTCAGGCCAGGCCATATATCAAGCGAGTATTCCGGTGGTGAGCGTGGTGTGAGTCCGGCCCTCAGTCACCCTTTCCGAGCCAGCCCGTCCTTCAGCGGCCCGTCCAGTCCTGGCCTGGCGGATAGTGAACATGGCCAGGCCGTACCCAACTGGCCCAGAGCCCTGCCCCGCCGTGGGCTCAAGTCTCGCCTACTAAGGATCAAGACCAACGCCGGGTTAGTCCGCCCCGTTACGCCCCGCCCCATGCAACTAAACCCGTAGTGACGAACAATGCGACATCTTGTCCCGTCTCCAGTAGACCAGAGATCTCTCTTTCCTTACTAGGCATACCTCTATTTCATTTAAATCCACTTACCTTTCTGTATCTGTCAAACTGCTTATCTCTACATTGTACATGTATGACACTACAAATTTTCTAAGTTCAGGAAAATGCTATGGTTATGACCAATTGGTGTAATACTCAAAAAATTCTTCTGTGATAGTCTGCTGAGTTTTCCTTCCTAAGACAGTCTTTGTTAGTGTCAGTCTTGACAAGCTGAACAGAGGAAAAGCTATCAAAACGTGTTAAGCATAAGGTAAACCAAGTTGAGTAACGTTATGTTTTCTTTGGTAGTTTTATTTTACAGAATTAATTGCTCAACATCTTTTCAGTATATCTGACCTTCTTCATATATAACAATTTCTTAGACTTCAAGATTTGAAGTAGATATTGAAACCTCCAGCTTAGTGACTTCAAGATTTGAAGTAAATATTGAAATCTCCAGCCTAGTGTGTAAAAATTATTTTATATCAGGGTTGGCCAACCAGAAACATGCTCATTCCATGCTGCCCTCAAGGGATTAGGCTGCATTCTGTGGCTGGGAATGTGTGTTGTGAAATATAGATGATTGGAAAAAGAAGTATATGATCTTTTTGCTATAAAATTGATAGCACCAGTTTTACAGTTCTCTACTGCATTAGTCTGCATTCATCGTTTATAAGGAAACTGTACTAATGTGAGAGTGTTCCATAGAAATGTTGGCACTTAGATGATAAAATTATAAAGATTTGGATGGCTCTCCTTAATTCATATGAAAGATGGGCTTGAAATTTTGATTGCCACACCCCTTTCTCTTCATTATAGGTAAACACACACATACATGCACAACTTTTTTTAATGCAGAAAGCATACAGAAACTTAAAAAGTTGTATAGTTTTAGAAAATGTTCGAGAAATGAGGCCTCATAAGTGTAAAACTCCCTCCTCATATGATAGATTTTTTTTTTTTTTTTTTTTTTTTTTTGCGTGTGTGTAAGTGTGTGTATGTTAAAGGAGAAAAAGAGGTTGGACAGGGAAGGGATAGTTTGAAATGTAAGAGAAGACTGAAGCTTGAGGATCTATGGTGTAAGTTTTTTGATGCATGTTGTTGATGATCTCAAAGTGTGATTTTGGTGCCTTATTTGTATACCACCGGCAGACTGAGAATTTATATGTATCTTTGTTGCATCTTTGGTTCTTTAATTCACAATACTAAGATAAACATTGTTCATTGTGTACATCACTGGATGGCTAGGGCCTTTCTGAGTGCCTCGAGGCTTCATGGGAACCAAGGATTTCATGCTTGTATAGCTGTTGAGATCTCAGACTTGTCTGTATTTTGTCTGTCAAGTCTTTACCCTACTTTTTGGACTACTTCTCCATGGGTTAATCTTTAATCATACATGCTATTCTGTGGTGTTTTTAGTGAAGGGGTATTTTTTTTATTTGTGACATATTATAATTTGTAACCTCAGTAACTTCAGCATGCAAGATTATGAAGCAAGGAATGTTGTTTTTGGTGAATAAGATCAGACAGGCATCATCATGACCTTGATTAGGTGTAGATTTTGGTTCTCTGGAAGGTGCTAAAATCTATAAAGACTGGTACGGGCTGCTTTTCGTTTTACGGATCACAAGTTGATATGATCTATTATCATGCCCTTTGATGTCAATGTGTGGCCCAGTATTCTGCAGCTTTTCTTGTGCAATATCATGTTACCTTCTTTGGCTTTGTCAGTGGGTTTAATTCTTGTTGGCACTACTATAGCAAATTTCTATTGTGTGTTTTTATCTTCCAGTCTTTTTCAAATTTGCTTTGTCTGGCTGCCTCTGAGTGTACTGAATGAGTATGTTCTAGGAATGAGTTGTTCGAGACTGCTGTTTAAGTGCTGTTGTCGACACAGATGATTTCCATGCTTAGGGCACCAACTGGTGGGGGATCATCAGCTGTGTAAGTTATGAATAGCGTTGATGATAGGCTGTTGCCCTGGATTACCCTGCTGAATAGATAGAATTTGGGTAACATTGCTTATGCCTCTTCATATAACTATAATTCATTCTTTGTCTTCTGGAGGTAATGAGATTTTTTGCTGCAATTATTATTGCTGAATTGGTGTTTTTATCCCTTTGGAAGCCATATTAATTAGGGATATAGAGGTTATTGTTTTCAAGGTATCCTCTTAACCCTAGGTTCATAATTCTAAAGTTTTCCAGGGACTTCAAGGAGAGATATGGGGCAGTGGTTCTTTGGGTCTTTTTCTGGCATTCATGGTTTTGTTGTCATTGTTACTCTGGCTTCTTTGAACTGTCAGGGAAAGTGTCCTGTGCTTAGCATTGCATTGCAGATATTGAGAGGGTACTGAATTCCTGTTGGGGTAGCATTCTAATTTGTCTATCTGTTCTACTTTTTCCCAGGGTTGAATTCTTGGTTCTATGAACAGATGTATACAAAAGTTCTGGCAAATTAGTTGCCATTGAGAGGCAATTGATAGGGTACAGTTGGGCTAAGTCTATAGATTGCTGTAGCATGGTTCTTTCTTTGTTCCAAGTCAGTCAGTCACTTATTTCTTTTTCGTGATCTTGGTCATCGTTTGTCTGTCTTCTCAAGGCATAATCTTCAGCACTGTTAACCATGTGTTTGTGAATTCTTTTGCCATACCTTCATCAGCATCAGTTTTGAGATTGTTAACTTTCAGATATTTGAAGATACCTCTGGGATTCCTTTGTAAGTTTCTGACTCCTTGCCAGAATGCTCTCGGGCCACTGTATATCTGTGCTAGAGGGTCAATCACATTTTGTCAGTGCAGTTTATGTTGTTCTCTTACTTTTCCCATTAAGGCCTCCTGGAGGTTTATACACTGTTGGTTTGGAGCAGATGTCCAGCTGTATAAGTTGGTGTAGTTTAGGATTCTGGTGAAATGGCATTTAGTGTCAAATATTTCTTGAGTGGGTGGATGGAATGGTATTATCTTGAATCTGGTGATGAGGATTGCCGCTGATTGCACTTTCTGGATGATTTCATATCACCCATTTAGAGTTTTGTCTCCTTTGCCAGGTTGCTTCAGTTTTAATTGTATTAGGGAGATACTTGTTGATTGTTTCAGTGAATAGATTCCAGTTAGCTTTCTGGGTAGCCAGCCATTGTGTACCAGGAATAAGAATTAAAGCAGCTGATATAGTGACTATCATGGGAATATGATCACCATTTGTTAGGTCAGCTTTCCGATCCTTGTCTACCTGTGGTAGGTTTTGCTATTTCCAAGAATTATATGTATGGTGTAGTCAAGGCTGAGTGACCCATAATGGTTGGCAAGTTTGGCCTCAGGTGATGAGCAATGAAAAATTTTATCGATTAGTTTTGATATATTTCTGCCTGTGGTATTTTTGGTAGTGTCCAAGGACTGTATGTTTGGCTTTAAGATCACTGATGATATGGGCTAGTTCTGATACCCAAATGGTTATATAAGACTCCCCATCCTTGGAAGGACATAGGTTGTTGCAATTTTATCTGGGGTCCATTGATGTCATTTTTATTAATAAGGTGTCATCGAAGATTTTGTATTATAGTCCTTTCCTAATGGCTATGGATACTCTCATGTATATCTGATTGCTGTGGTGCAGTTGGTCGGTCAAATATCCTGAAATTTTAGTTGGAGTGTGGTTTGAGACACCATGACTGTTTATCAGAGCTATGTCTGGTTTTTCCGTCACATAAGCATTTATAAGGTCAAAGCACCCGTGCTTGCTTTTTTTCATGTTAGCTTCACTATGTCACTTTAGGGAGTTAGTAGTAGATTTCTGCTTTATTATTGTAGGGATGAGTGTATGTGTATTGTTTTGTCAGGTAGTGGGGCAGGGTTCATTTGTTTTGCATGTGGGCTTAGGGCTGGCTGGTTGTGTTTCCAAGCAGAGGGGAGATTTATGTGTTTGGACATCTTGGTTGGGGTGTTGGAAAGTAATAATATCATGGGTGAGCAGAGGAAAAAAATCTGTATAAGGTTATCTGCCTGTATAAGGTTATCTGCAAAGAAGTCAGTCATTTGAGCTGGTGCCAGATGTCTCCAGGTTTTGGTCTAGAAAGTCAACTTGATCTCTGTGGTCCAACAATGATTTCATGGTGCTTGCTCTTTAGAGCCTTGTCTACCTGAAGCTTGGTGATACTTTGTGGCAAGTCGTGGAAGTTGTGTTATTGTTCCAGTTCTTGTTATATGAACCAGGGGTCTTTTTCTCTTCTGTTAAGACATATAGTTTTGAGTTAATCATCTTTAGTGATTCTCGTACAGGTTCAGTGAATACATTTTCGGGCCTGATGTGTTTTGTGACTTTTGAGAAAGTGAGATTGAGTTGGATTTTTTTTTTCTATCACATTTCATTGCTGTAACTGGGAATTTTTTTTTTTCAGTGAAGGTATTTTTGGTAATTTGCTCTGCATTTTCTCCATTAGTGGATCTTTTCTGAGCATAGTGAGCTAATCTTATAATCAGAAAGTTTGTCATATTCTTTTGTGGTGTGGGCATCAGATGCATAATAGTTATAGTAAGTGAGCAGGGAGACAAATAGCTCCAGTTCAGTTTGATGGCTGGGGATGTGTAGGTAACATAGTTAGAGTCCATCCTAGTAGGCTTGATTAGCCATATGTACTGAGTCAAACTGGATTTTACATGTTTGATCTCAGAAATTTGAATACATCGGAGACTTTTTCTTAGGCCTGGTTTCTTCGTTTGTCATTTATGTAGCGTTTTCAGGTTATAGTCATGGAGGGATATGATGTCTTTCAGTATGATGAATCTATGTCTGGAGAGCATTGGAATGTAAACCCCTCTTTATCCAATGCTGAGATGACTTGTGTTGCTAAATAGTTTCTCTCTCTCTCTCTCTCTCTCTCTCTCTCTCTCTCTCTCTCTCTCTCTCTCTGGGAGTGATGAAGAATATGTGGAAAGAGAGAATGTTATCTTGGAGAGCAAAAATGGGTATGTTTGAAGGAATAGTAGTTCCAACAATATTATAT
>JAYMFT010197671.1:0-11739 GCA_038088735.1 Panulirus argus
ACATACATACATACATATATATGGTGTTGAAGAGATGTCCAAGATTAGGGTATTCAGTTGCCCATGCTAAGCTAACATAAAGAGAAGTGTCATCTGCCATAGATTTTATATGACTAAACCATCCTGAAAGAGTTTCATCCATATGCCTATGTTATGACTTCATACCAATTAACCACCTCACCTCCTTCATTCTTTTACATTTTTCGTAAAAGAATTAAAGAAGTGTATGTTTGTAGTTATTATGGTATTTTGCATTATATAAAAAATTAGTAATGCTGTAGGGATAGTCATGTAACTTGAGGTTTTAAAGCTGTAATATGCCGACGGCTACATTTTGGCATTGTCATAAGAGGGTTCATAAGCATCCTTGAAAATAGACTCCCTGTGAATTTGCCTGCAAGTTGCAGTGCACTCAAATCATGGAGATGAACTTTGCATCCTATTCTCTGGCATATGTAGGAAAATGGCAAGTTGTATTCCTTTTATGCTTTTATTGTATTCTTAATTTTTGACTATTGTTAATGTTCTCATTTTGACAGGCACTGTTGTCATGATTATCTGATGGTACAGCAACTGCAGTGGTGGCTACGAACTTCTCTCCTGGCAAGACCTAAGCATTATGAGTGGCCTGTGATTGAAGAAATTATATGTTCCAAAGGTGATGTTAGTGGAAGAAAGACCTTTTTTACGAAATTTGGTATAGCTCAAGCACGTATATCACCCATTGATAGCCACTGTCTACTGCAACAGTGAGTTTTATGTATTTGAAAATATGTTGCCTTTTGTTACAGTATGAATGTGAACTGATAGATATTTAAGATATTCATGTATTTTATTATTTGGGTGAGTCCAACTTTAATATAGATTATTTGTTTTATGGAGAACATTCATTTGAAATTAATTTGATAGAATATATTTTGAATGCAGCATGTGTGAAAGTTTTCCTTTCCAGGAAATTTTATGATAACCTTCATAAGCTGTAACTGACCATTCCAAGTTGTAGTACACATGTAGATAGATTCTTCTCTAAATGTTTAGGAAGTTTATTCAGAGCTGTCTTTATACAGCAGCAGAATAATGAGTAATGATCATCTGTTCCTGTAAAATCAGTTTTACTTGGTAAGTTCAGCCTCTTTCTCAGAATTGACAAATGAATAAAGAAAAGAAGATAGTTTTTCATAGTACCATTATGTCTTGCCTTACATAGTCTTTAGTATTCATTGGGCTGCTAGCACATTACTAATTCAGTTGATTACTTCATTTGCCATTCATATAATACATGTTAGATTTCTGTGTTGCCTTATGACATTCTTCGTCCTTAGTGAAGTAGGAAAAGCCATATAGGTTCATGATTGTTTACCTTGATTATGAACCATTTAACCACACCTCATGTAGATCTATGTTGCCTGCTAAAGGCTACTTGATGTAGATCTGTGATCCTTACTTTCTTGTCAGCAATCAGATTTCAGATGATCTGTTGTGGTGGCATTAGATTACAATTTTGGACTGCAGGACTGTTGCACACTGTGGATTCCCAGGACACAATAAAGGTGGTAGTTTGGTGGCACTTGTCACAACACAGTAACAAGCCACTCCTTCATCAATTGTACATTTTATTAGATTATAGTTGAATATGCCCCTGATAGTTGTTATTTGCTGTTTCAGAGCATTATCACATAGTGCAAGAAGGATGAGTGTATTCACCCAGCAGCTTAACCCTATAACTGGGAAACTAGAGTGGGGGATACAGCCTGAGGACTATGATTACAAACAGGAAGTGGCTCGTTCTGCTTATGCTGACATGCTGCATGACCAAGAGAGGGTAAATTACTTAGTATTTGTCCATACAGTCAGATTATTTGTGAGTGAGCTTTGAAGACTGCTTTCTGGAAGCTGAGTAAGTGCTTCTTCAGTTTTGAGTCTAGGGATCGATTCTTGTTGTTCAGAGATCCTAATGTAACATTAGATATGTGGTAGTTGAGAATATGCACAGATTAAAAGACATGGGATGCCTAAATTACTTAGTATTTGTCCATACATCCAGATTATTTTCGTAGTGAGCTAAGGTTCTGGACACGTTGGGCATATTGAGGAGTGAGTGGAAGGAGGGGTTATTGTCTGTTAGGGCAAAGATGCGTATGTTTGAAGGTTTATTGGTCTGAACAGTGTTGTATGGATGTCTTAGACCTTGAATGCAAAAGATTGGATAAGGGTGGTTGTGTTGGAAATGATGTGGACAGCATGTGTAGTGAGGCAGATTGATCTTATAAGGAAAGACAGGTGTGATAATAAGTGTAGTCTGACTGCTGACTGTGAGTGCTGATGAGGGTATGTTGAGATAGTTCAGGCACATGGAGAGAATTAGTGAAGAAAGACTGATTAGAGGATTTATGAATCAGAAGTGGAGGGAGTTAGGGCTAGGGGGAGATCAAGGAGATGAAATGGTGTGAAGGATGCTTTAGGGCACTGGGACTGGACATTTGGGAAGTTAAGATGCAGGTTTAGGATAGAATGAAGTGAGTTGATGTGATATAGGGGTGTAAGGGGAGCTGACAATATGCTGTCTACAGGCTCAGCCACGGAATATGAAATGGTGAAGGTTAACCAGTCTGTGGGGCTTGTCTATGAAAGTTCGTTTTTCTTTTCAGTGCATTAATCATGAGAGTTAGAGATTGGATGTGTGTTCCTGACAGTACCTTGCTAAGGCTTGAAAAGTGACTGTGTTTAAATAGAAGAGGCCATTTAGTTCCTGTGTTGGGTGTAACCTTAGGATTTACTCCCTCTGCTTCATGATAATTTTTGACTTGGAATTTGGCTACTGTGAAGGCTAATAATAGATTTCAGCTTTAGAAATGTAGTGTTCCTTAGTATGCAGTGTGGTATTTATAAAGAAAATGACCTTTTTAACTGTGGTACTCTGTTTTGGTAGCCAGTATCTAAAGAGTGTCCCATATTTCACAAATTCTTTAGCATCTAGAGAAGCTACTAGGTAGAAATCGTAACATTCATGCCCTCAGAATAACTGGATAGAATGATATTTGTATATTTATTGTAACATCTTAGATTCTGTTAATTGCACCAAGTGACAAGATACCATACAGACATTTCTACTGTACAAGAACCATGATTTTAACAATGCTTTCTGTTCAACAGAATGATAAGTACTATGAAGGATTACGGCGGTCAGTAGCAGAACTTCGAAGTCGCGGGCAGGAGGTGAATGTGCTAGACATTGGCACAGGTACAGGGCTGCTGTCTATGATGGCTGTTGCTTGTGGGGCCGACTCTGTAACAGCCTGTGAGGTATGAAAGGCTTGGATGTTACTATTTTATTTGTTGTGTATGGCAATGAATAAGGCTAGAATTGAGTGTATAGAATTTCTTTCCCTCTGTGTAATTGCTGTGTTATGCATATTAGGACTGTTTTGTCAAATATTTATGTAATTATGCCAGATGAATGATACAGGCTCATGGAAGCCTCTACTTTTGTTGTTTTTATAGCAAACTTTTCAGTTGGTGCTGTAACATAAGTCAGTTTGATATGCCTTTCACGTTTTAACTTATGTACATGACTTACTTCTCCAATTTTTGCTGATACTTTGCTGAAATTTCACTATATGAACAGTATCCTTTGTTTCATTGAGCATTTCTTCCAGTTTTGTGTGGAATCTGTGTGTGCATTCTTTTCCTTTTACATATAACCTGCAACTTGTTAAGAATAGTGTTTATAAACATCTGTCATGTCATAAGCTGTAAAGTCGAAGGTAAGTTTTGCATGTATTTACAGCACAATGTCAGAGTGTCAGAGCATAGCCATGAGTGTGTTCACCCATTCAAAGATATCATTCCTTGGTGCTTTGTAAAAGAGAACATTAAAGATCAGAAGCCTTCCTCCGTTGATTCATAAGGCATCACCTCTCTCCTACCATCCCTCTCTTGTCTGCTATAATGTTGCTTCTCTTTCCCTAGTCAACAGCCACCGCTCCTGTGAACTGTTTTAATGCATCTGTGCCACCAAGGCATGGACAAGTGGCACTTGCTGACTACAGCTTCCCATAGCACTTGTGTGGAGACCACCTACTTTAGGTAGCTGAATCACTTAACAGGAAATACCATATAAAGTCTCATCCACTAAGCTTTCATCTTCATTATAGTGCATCTTCAAAAATTTACATCTTCAAAAATTTAGAGACTTTCATGTGAGTGCAGTGAAATCATTGGAAAGGTTTACTAATATCAGAGAACTCTCAAGTTATGTAACAAAAATTTTTGGAGTGCTGTATTTAGATTCTTCTTGGATGTAGACATCTCTCCTTTGATGGGTCTGTAATTCCACCTCTTGACTCACTGAAAATACTTAGTATGACTGTAACTTCGACTCTTTCTTGGAAACCCCACATTACAGGAATAGCTAAGTTTGCCTTTAAGAAACTGGGTGTCCTGATTAGATGTTGAAACTTCTGAGCAGTTGCTCTGTTTATACTAGGGATTGATTTGTCCTTGTATGGAGTACTGCTCTCACATTTGGGATGGTTCTAGCTCTGTTTCCTTGCTTGACAGAGTTGAGTTGAAAGTGTTCCAACTAATAAACTGTTGCAGGCTAACTTCCAAACTTGACCCCCTTGCCCAGTGCCACAATGTTGGTTCACTTCCTCTCTTTTATTAGTATTATTTTGGTTTTTGCTCTTGAGAGCTGGCTACTTGTGTGCCCTCACCACTAGCTAGACCACACAATACTTAGAAAGCTGCTGCATCTCATGATTGTTGTGTGGCCATCAGCAAGTCAAGGATGAGTTGTTTTGATAACTGCTTCTTTACTTACACATCAAAGCTTTGGAACTCTCTACCTTCCCATGTCTTTCCCATTAGCTATGACCTGGCACATTTCAAAAGACAGATCTTTCACTTTCTCAAAAATTAGTAAATACTTTACCTTGTCTTTCTTTTTCCGTGTCATAATTCTCTCTATATTTCAATTAAGGCCCGGTCGTGATGTGGACTTTTGTCCATGACTGGAGCCTTCAACATTAAAAGAAAGAGCTTATTTATGTGTTATTATACATAATACACACTTTCACAGCATATTTTGATATTATAATGTCCATGATATCCCTAGGTTGTGGTGAAAACATAAGGGAAACAAGATAGATTGCTGTGAGGGTGGCATTGTTATTGAAAGCTGGTGAATGAGTCATTTTTGTAGGGACCTGCAGCATGGTTTGGGTGGATGGCAATTTCTACTGGGTGCTAGTAGCATCCTTATGATGTCCATAACTTATCTTAATTACAGTTTTATTAAAGTATAAAAGAATAAACACATAAATTAATCAATATATGGTTAGTGTGAGAGAGTGAATTAGTCATTGTTGTGTCTGTGAGGCTTAAAATCAAGTATGGGCACAAAGAAGAACTGTTTAGCTCCCTGTGGTCATTTTCTGATCAGACAAATGTTGGCCAACTGTGTGGGCTGCTCAAAATGATTTTTATATGCTATTGACTTTCATCACTTTTCATGTTGAACTGCAATGATATGTACATTGACTTGAGTCAGCAGTTGCAGTTCACTGGCTAATCAGTTCACTTTCTGCTTTTGTCCATCTCTTGTTCTGCCTCTTGTTTTTGTACCTTCATCTGTACTAATATCCATATTTCCATCTTCAGATTTATTTGTCTAATGGAAAAATATAGAAAAAAAGGTAAGTATGATAGGCATATGGTATTCATTTCTCATTAGCTTAGATGTTAGAAATAAGCATTGGTCCTTTTTACCCATTTCCAAGTATGAAGTTGATTTTTGTTAGAAGACTGTTCCAGGCTTTGATATTATGTAAGTTAGAAAGTATGAACTAATATGTTTGCTTATCTTGATGTTTAATGCAAGTTTGCAGTTTATTGTCATTATGAATGAGTCTACTTTGCTTACCTTCTGTGTTCATTTATAGTGTTTAGAATATAATTTTTTTTCAGGTCTTGCATAAATATTTACATTTTTTTTTTATTTGAATTTAAAGGGTGCCTTTATCCTGCTTTATAGATATTTTGTGTGAATGAAAATAAGTTTTTTGCATGTTCAGCAATAATTGCTGAGGAAGCAGAATGGCTGTACCATGGGGAAGACTTTTTCATCTCAAATCTTGGCCAGTATCAAGGAAGAGAGTTCTTTATCTCAAATAGATTTTCCTTTCAGGCCTTTTACCCGATGGCTGAGTGTGCAAGGAAAGAATTGACAGCAAATGGATTTGCCGACAAGGTTAGAATTATTTGTTTATTTTCTTAAATGCTGAAATGTACACAATGCTGATATACCATTTCAGGCATGGATTAACATTATTTGAGAACTGATTTTCCTAAACAGAGTAGCCATTTCATCTTCTGATAGATAGCTTCAAAATTCATTTAGTGAAAATGTAAGTTGTAACTACTCACCTATTGACAAACAGTTTGTAAATACAATCAGCCAATTACATGGGAATAATGGAATTAGAAATGAATAAGAGAAGACTTCAGGGGGATTTGATCCTCTGTGGTATGTAAAAAAGTGTGTTGATTATTGTTTCATATAAATGTGGATATGCATCAGAGTTGTGTAGAGTCAGTGTCTTTTTATGGCTTGGGAATTACATATGATGAGGTGATGGGAATTATTGCAGAATACTTTTGATACATGACTGAACAGAATGAGAGCTGTAATTCTTTCTTGTTATTTGGATAAGAGGAGGAGCAGTAGCACCAGTTACAGTGAAGATGGGCATGTAGATGACTAGCCTGCTATGTTATTGACAAGATGGCATATAGCTAGCTAGCTTTTTGGAAACTGATGAAGTAGATAGCCCATAGATGCTTCTCCCATTCCACTTTAACCCTTTTCTGCAGGATCTCCTATGTAGACAAAATAGATTTGTTTCCCCAGTTTTTTTCCCTCTGAAATTATAACTTTATACTTGAAAATATAGCAGCTTGCTCCTCCTCATCCCCCTCCTATCAAAAAGCACATGCTTGCATGCACAGAGAGAGAGAGAGAGCTTACTTTTCTTGGTGCTCTCACTGTATCTCTGAATGCTAGTTCCCCATGATTACCCTCTTCAGAAATGTTTGAAGCATCATTCTCACTGGAGCTATATGATATTCTTTGTATATTTGTTTGTGTTAAAGTGTTAGTACATTTCAAAATGGTGCCACTTATGACTTGAGAAATTGATGCATAACTTTCCTCCATTGTGCGTAGGGGTTAATGGATTGGATGAGAAAATTTTTCCGTGCTGTTTGTGGTATGTGGGTTTGGAGAGGAGTAATACATAAGCTGAAATTTGAATCTGGCAGGTATCTTGAAACATGATATACAATGAGAACGGGGAGACCAAATTGGAGATGGAAGGCTGGAGTGAAAAAGATTTTGAGTGATTGGGGTCTGAACATGCAGGAGGGTGAAAGGTATGCACAGGATAGAGTGAACTGGAATGATTTGGTATACAGGGGTCGACCTGCCTTGTTTCACTCCATCCTTCTATCCCCAATTTGGTCTTCCCATTTTCATTGTTCCCTCTTCCCATGACATATATCGTCTTTGTCAACATTTCCTTGCTCCTTGCTCATTCTCTCCATAGTCTAATCCATTTCAGTACTCTGTCTTCAGCATGTTCAGCCATGCTCTTTTTTATCTCCACATCTTTCTCTTACTATTTCATTACTTACTTGATCAAACCAGTTCACACCACATATTGTCCTCAGACATTTAATTTCCTACACATCCACCCTCCTCCACACAGCCTTATCTGTAGTCTATGCTTTACATCCATATAGTATTGTTGGGACTACTTTACCTTCAGACATACCTATTTTTGCGCTTTCAGATAATGATCTCTCTTTCCACACATTCTTCAGCCCTCCCAGAATTTTTGCCTGCTCACCCACACTATGACTCACTTTCGCTTCCATGATTCCATTCGCTGCCATGTCCACTCCCAGGTATCAAAAACACGTCACTTCTTCTAATTTTTCTCCATTCAAACTCACACCATCTAACCTGTCTCTCAACTTGCTAATCCAAATAACCTAACTTTATTCACATTTACACTCAACTTCTTCCTTTCACACTCTTCCAGACTCAGTCACCTCCTTCTGCAGTTTCTCACTCACATCTGCTACCAGTGCTGTAACATCAGCATACAACAAATGACTCACTTCCCAGGCCATCTCATCCCCACAGACTTGATAATTGCCTCTGTCTCCTAGACTCTCACATTTATCTCCCTCACCACCTCATCCATAAACAAATTAAACAGCCATTAAGACGTCACATACCTCTGTCACTTATCGACCTTCACTTAGAACCACTTACTCTTCTCACTTCCAATACGTACACATGCCTTACACCTTGATTAAAACTTCTCACTGCTTTTTTTTTTTATGTTGGAGGTTCCAGTCATGCAAAAAACTCCACATCATGACCAGGCCTTAATTGAAGTATAGAGAGGTTTATGAAAGGGAAAAAGAAGAGTCATGTAAAAGTATTTACAAATTATGGTGGAAGTGAAAAATCTCTTTTGAAATGTGCCAGGTCATAGTTATTTGAAAAACATGAGAGGGTAGAGAGTTCTAAAGTTTTGAGATGTAGGGAAAGAAACTGTTAGCAAAACTGTGTTGTCACTGGCCACAGTAATCATATGACACACCAGCTTACTGAGTATTACAAGGGCTAGCTGGTGTCGGGTACATATGAGCAGCAAGCTATCAGGAGCAAAAACCAGAATAATACCTATAGAAGAGGGAAACTGAACCAGTATTGTGGCATAGGGCAAGCAGGTCAAGTTTTGAAGTTAGCCTGGAAGAGCTTATAAATCTGACTACTTTCGACTCAACTCTGTCAAGTAAGGCTGCAGAGCTAGAACCACCTCAGGTTTGAGAGCAGTATTTCATACAAGGATGGATTAGACCTTTGTATAGATGGAGCAACTGTTTAGAAGAAAAGAAATTTTGACTTCTAAACACAACTCTCAGTTTCTCAGAGGCAGACTTAGCTGTTTCCATGATATGGGGTATTTAAAGATAGTTTGGATGTTACAGTAATACCAAGTATGTTCATGCGGTCATGAGGTGGAATTACTGAGCCATTAAAGGAGAGAGGAAAGTTTTGAGGAATTTTTGTTAGAATGATGGGTAGGAACTAGGTCTTGGAGGGATTAAACGTAATCAGATTTTGTCTAACCCTCTTGAGATATCCTGTCCAAGTCTGAGTTTACTGAGGAAGTTATGTCGCGACAAGATGCTGATTGATTGAGAGAAGGAGCAGAATTGAAAGTTGTGGAAGAATGCAGTGTTTGATTGTAAGCATGAGAGTGCACTTGGTTATTTATTGAAGAAAGAAAATTTTTGATAAAAAGAAGTGTAGGAGACAAGGACAGAAGCTTGAGAGACACAACTATTGGTGGAGAAAGAAGAAGAGGCAGATCCATCAACAATCACAGAGATGAATTGGCCAGAAAGGTGGCTGGATATGAGGAAAGAAAGTGAAGGGTGGAAGCCAAAAGAGGGGAGCTTAGAGATGAGATCCTAATGACACATCCATATACTGGTCACTCACTCTATGTGGAGACATCAAGGAATCCTGCACAAGATCTGCACCCTCTTATTATGTAATGATTTTTGCTGCTGTTTCAGTTTTTCAAGATGATAGATATTACTGATGAAAGACTATTAGTTATCTTTCTGACAAAAACACTTACAATAATACCTCAAAACTATACTAGTTTGCTTGAAAATACTTGTAGATTATCCCATACACCTGGCAGTAGTAAATCACAATTTGAAAAGCTCACAGCGCTTGTAAACAAAGGCTCAACAGGATGAGCTATTTTTCATTTGAATCAGATAATTATGCTCTAGTTAATCATGAGAAGAGACTTGGAAAATACTTAATATTTAGAAGCTTGGTCTCCAGAGTGCAGGAAAAATTATCCCTCTTGCATCACTGAAGGGTTAAACTCCCATTTATTTTATTTTTTTTCCTTACTGTTTATTGTAAAGTTCCTCTTGCTTCACGTGAGTATAATCTTAGACATACATTATTTCTATGGGTGATGCAAGTTTTGGAAAATGGAAAAGCATTTTTCTACCATAGATAGTGTGTGGTTGAGAGAGCTGAAGAAGGTATGGTGAAATGGTTAAGACATATGGAGAGAGTACTTGAGGAGAGGTTGCCAAAGAGGATATGTGTCAGAAATGGAGGGGACAAGGAGAAAGGGGAGACTAGATTGGAGATGGAAGGATTGAGTGAGAAAGTTTTTGAGCAAAAGGTGAGGGACATTGTGGTTTATAGGGGTCGACGTGATGTCAATAGACTGAAGCAAGGCATGTGAAGTAGCGGGGACAACCATGGAAAGGTCTGTGGGGCTGGTTGAGGATTGTACATTGCACAAGACAACTAGAAAATGGATATGACCAAAGGTGGACTTTCTTCGTCTGTTCTTGGCGCTACCTCATTAACATGAGGAACAGCGATCAAGTATGAAAAAATAATGTACTGCCCCATGAGCATCCATCTGATTTCCATTCCTTTCTATCCCTCTTGCCTTTTTTAAAAACTTTTTTGTACAGCCCTATGAGTGTCCATCTGATTTCCTTCCCTTTCTGTCCCTCTTGCCTTTTTTAAAAACTTTTTTGAGTCAAAATGTTAACAGGCTTGAGGCACAGACCCTCATGGTTATTTGGAGAATGTGGTCAGCTAACTACTGTTTTCCACATCACCACTGTGCCATGATATCGTAGACTAGAGCAGCTCACTCTTTGGTTTTAGGTCTCACTGGATGAGCTTAGCCAGCTTCATAGGAATTTTAGTGATTGTTAAGGGTGAGTCCATATGGACAAACCCCGTTTTGGCAGATGAAATAGTGTTTTAACCCCACATTGAATAAGCACTCTCTCAAATGCAAGTGCAACTCTACATATGGTAGAGGAATAGTTCTTACATTCTTCAAAACTTTCATTATGCGTGAATAAAGGTTAATGTAGCTGGCTTTCTGAATGCTATAGGAGCTCCATTGAAGGGGACTTCTGAGTAGGAAAGTAAAGATAAAGGAAGCACCTCCCATGAATCTCCCTCATTTGGACTGTAAAGTTAAGATGCTTTTGATGCTTCTTGAAACTTGTGGCATCGCACACAATTTTTCATTAACCTGCTTGCACCAGATTTTTTTCTCTATTGAAAGGAAGTAGCTACATTTGTGGGATAATTGTAAAGGCCACATTTATTTTCAGACAGTTGCATGATGAAGATTCCTTACATTTAACCTCTCTCATATGTAGGTGCGGCTGGTTCCAAAGCGATCAACAGAAATTGAAGTGGGACCAGGAAGGGACATGGAAAAAAGAGCAAACCTTTTGGTTGCTGAAGTTTTTGATACGGAACTGATTGGTGAGGGAGCAATTGACACATACCGACATGCGAGAGATGTGTTGTTAACGGTAAGTTTTAATAACTACAGAGGAAGTTTTCATACTTGTACCTGTGATTTTACTTATTTGTAACCAGTTTTCTAATGTATATATTTCATTTGATATGGGCTACAGAGAACCATGCACTGCAAACAAGAATCAAGCCTTTTACGACACGCAGGGAAAACGAGGGAAGTATTCTTTCTCCCCTGTCCCCAGGGATGAATATATATATATTATTATTTATTATACTTGATCGCTGTTTCCCGCGTCAGCGAGGTAGCGCCAGGAAACAGACGAAGAAAAAAT
>JAYMFT010197682.1:0-11739 GCA_038088735.1 Panulirus argus
ATATATATATATATATATATATATATATATATATATATATATATATATATATATATATATATACACACACATATATACATTTGCACCTGTCTCCATAAGAATATAGTTTCTTAGTATTCATATAAACTTGCTCAGTGCTCATGAATGATGATAAAATCATATAGATTCTCGAGCATTCATATGGATTATCAAGTATTGATTAAGCATAATAACCTATAATAATGAACACAAGGGAAATAAAACATTTGGATATTCATATCATCATTATTTTACGTCAGAATAAGTTGTATAATTTCTTTCTTATGATATAAAGAACAGTGCATACGTTAAACATACCGAAACAGATGAATTAGTAAATATTACAAAATAATGAATACGATTACTTTTATCTCTGACTCATTTCATGAAATGATCAGAAACATGAAATTCTTATATGGTTAATGAATGACGTGTGATGTAAATAGGTAGGTGAGCACAACAACTTCATTAAATGATGTTAAACTTCACTTCATGTTAAGTATCAAAGCATGTCGTTATGTTCCATCCAGGTATACATAATTGAATGGCAAGAAGCATAATAACTGTGAAATGTATTATCGATTATCTGAGTGGTTGAAGGTGATAAAGTACAATCCGAATAATTGATAATCAATTAGTGAGAACTTAATCCTTTACTTATAAGCTATGACTAAGTATTTACTGCAATAATCCTACGGAACGGAAAACAGTTTGCAAAATCATTTGCCGCAGTGGGTTCCCCTTGCAGTTGGATCACGTCTGGAAAAGAGAAGCGCTGACCATTTCCAGGCTTAATGTCAGTGCGGCGACTATGTTTCCAGCAACTAGTGCTACAAACATTCCCTGGAAGAGAGAAATACATATATATCTAACATACCAGTATGGAAATTGACTTCGAAATCTATGAATAACATTAAACTAATAGAGATAAGGACACTTTCACTACTGTTGTTTTTACGTACGTAATGAGACGCATTACCCATAGGTTTGTTAAGGAGAGAGACGCCTGCACGGTGATTTTCTTGGGGGCGTGGAGACACTGGGTGGAATTGGGAACTGATGTTTTAAACCAGTGCTCAAAGATCCCGGATTCCGTCAACGCTATGACTCTGTAAGGCGTAGAGTAAAAGAGCAGGCATGATTATGGTCAATGCAGTTATGCCTGCCTTCAAAGACACGCTACAGTCCTCCCCTTCCAAAGATTTCCTTTCCATACGCGAGAGGCATGGAACCACTTCGGGATGTGGAGACGCCCTGGACCGCTCCCCTGTACTGTGACTTCCACTTACAGATCTATCGATATACATAACATACTCCCACTTACCGAGAATATTTTCATCTACTCAACTTCTATCCTAATAGATAACATACTTTCACATACTGAGAATATCCCCGAATATCCAGAATAGTCCTCTTCAGCAAATATTTTCGTCTTCATAATTTTCTCTATTTCATCTCCTTTGACCCCAACGAGTCAAATCAGACTCCTTCTTACTGCATCCTTCCTTAGCTGTAAGTCTTAATATGACCACATCTCGATAGACTTCAATCTTAGGTTTGGGTTTGCTTTGGCCCCTCTCTCTCTCTCTCTCTCTCTCTCTCTCTCTCTCTCTCTCTCGTCATCTGGAACGATGATTCCTAACAACTTCAGGTCTTCCAATCTTCTCCATTTCATATCACTTCTCTTTACTTGAACAAGTCCAAAAAAAAAAATTAAAGATAGAGTAAAAGTCCAAGAAAATGGGACACCACGAGTGTACAGCTCCCTCCCCGTACAAATAAGCAGTTACAGACGGGTCACTTACACACTCATACACCTATGGATATTTGTCTCAAGGGGTCAGACACTCTCAGTACCATATATTCCTACCTCTGACGCATGGCCGGCAGAATGGGATTATCCTTTTGACTTATGATAGAGGAGGAGAAGGGAAGGACCGCTTCTCTAGACGTGTAGAACTCACAGTCACCTGTCATACATGGATGGTCTTCATGATAAAATCTATTATGAAAAAAAAATAGAATCAGAATGTCAGGTTTAATATACAAGTAGAAGTTTAATATACAGATATGTGGAACTGAATGAAACCTACATACTACTGAGTTTCTGAATTGCAGTCTGGATCATATTATATATTAAATGCATATATGTCTTCTTTTCTCTCAGTAACGCTTAGAATTACGGTGTGAGGGAACCGTCCTCTTTTTTGTTTTTCACTAAATCACTGACGTATAGTATTTAAGGGTGAGACGACCGTCCTTTATGGTTCTCATTTGACAAATGAATAACAGAATCTAATAAAAAAAAGAAATAAGAAACCTTTCTGGGTAAAGTCTTTAGCCATCAGGTTCCTCAGCGTGATGTCGACATCGATGAGTACGTGGCGACCGCTAGCTACTAGGCTGTCAAGGATTTTCCGATACTCCCTCTGTGTGCAGTACAACACTCGCCCCTCACTCTCCAGGTCCGCCACTTCTCGTATGATGCCGGACTCTACAACCTGGAAAAGAGATGAAGCAAAATATTACAAAAGGTGGAAAATGTCGAAATACAAGATATCATGAAATCCGACATGTAACTGCTCCAGTGGTGGACGTGTTTTCGTGAAATCAGAACAGAGTCAATGACCAGTGAAACATACATTTCGGTGTTTAGTGACAGATCTTACGTTCGGTTTTAGTACTGATGCTGAGAAGATTAAACATGCAGTTCCGTGTTCAATGAAGACAATGAAAGTAACGAAGAAAGAAAGAGGAAATAAAATTAACGAAAGATGACTTAACGAGACATCTACTGTAATCATTACGTTGTAAGCAATAACTGGCAATAATCTTCTAGCAACCTTTTCAAGTATTTATATTCTTGCGTCCTGGGGTGTCAGCTAATAGGGAAGAGCTTTTCAAGGGATCATTATCTCTCCTACAGCTGTGATTCTGGACTCGAGCTGTCAGTGAGAGTAGATGTGCAATAGACGACTGATCTATGGCCATTCCTGCATTCATACCATCAAGTGTGTCATCAAATCTGCAACACAGTTGTAGTTTCACACGAGATGCGTAATCACAAGAAGCTGCCTTGACCTTCTCACAATTCTCTGGTTGGGTGTCGTCATTAGCACACAATCTTTAATCAGAATGCGATAGTATATGAAGAAGATTTAAGGTTTCTTAGATTCAATATGACGACTACTATTTTGGGGTTTTCGAACAATTGGTTTGAGAATTCTGAACTGAATCCTCCAGCAGCTTAGCTGGTCGACAGTGGGAGAAAATCCTTGTCGAGCAAAATAGTGCCTGTGTGAACCGACTCTGATATAGAAAAGAAAATTCCTTTTTCTCTTTTCCTGTCGTGTCATTCAGAATAGTACGTTGATATGTCGAAGATCTTATTCCACCTTTCAGTTTGAGATGCTGCCATTATACTGAAAGGAACTAACTCCCACATAAATAATATATATATAATATATCTTTTAATTGTTCACTAATCACTAAGAATGATGATGTGAGACTTATAATCTTAATGTCTGCTGTTCTTCCTCCCAATCCCTCTTAAATAAGTGGGATAATTAAGCAACTACCTCTTAGTCCATCCCTATACGGGAGAACAACTCCCACGTCCTCAGACATCACCCACAGGAGAAAAGCAAATCACTGTGGTTAATGAAAATCAGTTCTCGGAAGCGACTTACACGGAGGTACTCTGCATTTATTGAGTTACTCTGCCATATCATGACGGTTGAAGGTTCATCAATGACGTCTCGTAAGGTCTGGAAAGGAAGAGGGATGTGCCTCACAGCCAGGAGGGACATGAGGTTGCCGGCGTAGCTCCGCGTTAACACCAGCGTCATAATCATCCACACTCCCAGCACCAGACGCTCCCACGACCACCAGCCCGCTGGTACAGACACAGCTAAATGGAAGGAGGATAGATGGAGTGATTTAGAGACATGAAACGACATTAGGAAATCAAGATAATCAACAATCAACTTCTTCCATTGTTGCCTCGTGAGTGTGACATTCTGTACATGCGACATTCTTAAGCAACTGTGGTCTAGAGATTACGTCTTGAAAGCTCATATTTATGGTAATGCCAGATCATAATCATTTTGAGAAACTTTTACAATGAATTAACAGAGGAGATGGCATGTATGACAGACTCCTGGAGATTCAGTGAAGAGGATATTTCGACTAACACTTCTTTATCAGTCTGTGATTCCTTTATCATTCGTATGAAATAAGATTGAAATAAATGTATGATTTCAGTTTCATCTGAAGACTTTATATTGTCAACATCGACTGTCTCAGTAAAGATCAATTTCTTTGCATTGATGACTTCAGTTTCTGGCCACATCTCACCTCAAAATTATGGCTAAAGTACCTTTTAAGAATGGAATGTTTGAAGTAGTTAACTTCATACATTCACAAAATAAGCTACAGAAACTCGCTATCATACCACAGATACATCTGACTTACTCTGTTGTAGTAATATGCAAAAGAAGCAGTAGGTATCCGACAACCAAGAGCTCCAACTGGAAGCACTGAGGAGGAAACGAGAGGAGAGCAGAGAGGTCATCGCCGGCACCACCACCAGCGCCGTCAGAATGGCCAACCACACCAGGGGCGCCAGGGGCTGCAGGAAACCCCAGGGGTCCACCTCTGGCCGCCCTCGACTGGCGAGAATCCTCGAGCTGTCATACCACAGGGGCCACGAGAAGTCCACCGCCTCAAACCGGGTGGACGTGATGCTGAAGGGGCCTATGGCGATGTCCGCCTCCTTCACGGGTTCACGAATAAGCACAAAAACGTTATCAAAACATTCAAATGATTCTGATTAAGAACACTACACTTACCTCCCTGCTCAACCCACCTGGAGCCTCGTATACGCAAGTGACTTCTGTCTATTTACCTTTCTCTTCACCATTCCTAGCATTCCCGTCCAAGACCCGTTCATCGCTCTGGTGCCGAAGGTTCTGTCTTGAGGCATCACGTATGTGAACCTGATGGAAAAAAGAAAAAAACACGTTTCACGGGGGGGTTCCAGCAATGTCTTTTTAGATACCTCTCACTTCTTCAACCTACCATAAAGAAATGAGCAGATAGGTGCACTTTCATAGAACACAATGCCCTCCAACAGTAAGGATTCGAACCTCGTGCCATTTGCGGGGTAGCTGTGCAAACTAACCATTCAGCTATGCTGCCCATTTGTTCTATGAAAGTGCGCGTTCATATGCACTACATTCGTGTTCATATACCTCCACGTGTGACAGTAAGTTCGGTAAAACTGCAGACTACTGGGTAAAATGTGAGCCTGACTAGATTTGACCGGTCTAGACCCCGTCGCTCATGGACGTGAGACGAAGAGGGTATTCCATTACTAGTAATCGAATTGACATTTCCCTGTTATACACAGCATGTTAGATAAACCTATCTCACTTCTACCTACGTAAAATTAAGCCCCTTAGCGAGGTACTCCACTACGTTGGCAATCGGTCCAGCATACACAAGGCGCCTCTCGCCCGGAACCTCCGGGGAGTCAATCACATGAGCGTTGTGGTTGGCCATCACTATCACGGACACCACCAGATCCGGCGCCACCAGGAACCTGTCAGACCAAGATCGGCTTAGGAAAGAGGATCAGAAACTGAACACAGACTCAATGGTTCCTTTCCAGTTGGGTAACCGAAAGTATGTGTGATTTACCTAAAGAATCCAATTCGGTATCAGGTATGTATTTGATATGATACGAGCTTATCAAGCCAAAAGGACTTTCGCATAGATCTGAAATATAAAGATAAGATTCTAATTTAACTAATGCAATTTTTATGATAGATTTGTTCCACTCACTTGGAGAATTTGTCAGGGAAGAGCGGTAGGTGGGTGATGAGGCTGAGACCCCCGTGAGGCGACCAAGAGGCAACCAGCAACGCAGGGCTTCCCCTGGGGCTGTATGGAAGGTACACATACACGCTGCACCTGCAGAAGGAAGACTGTGTTAAGAGTTACCATCGCTAATATTGGGATCTTACACGTCTCTCCTTGAGTAATCTTCAGGAGAGATCTCCTTAAACTTATTGTTACCAATGTACGTATATGAACAAAAAATACAATAAACCAGCATATTAAAGACTTCTAAATAAGATAATGGATGTGATTAGAGAGATGGTGGATGGAAAAATATTGAGCATATAAAGAAAGGAATATATGAGAGGATGGTAGTTACTTATAAGTAATATATTACACTATTTGTTACAGGAATGTACGTGAATATATACCAACATAAAAACTTCCAACATTCTACATTCTTTTCTTTTTACTTATTTTGTTTTCACACGAGATGGCATTGACTGGGGCATGTTAATTACTCTCTCTTTATATATACACAAAAGTAGAACGATGAAGAGAGTCAGTTGCACGCCACGCCTTATGTATATATGCACGTATGAGGGAAATCCTGACTACCTCGGGGACCCTGGAGTGTCATGCGCGATGAGTAACATGGCGTTCCGACTGGACAAGACTCTGTGTAGGTCCTGCAGCTCCAGGAGGGGCTGACGGGTGACGACGAGGAGCCTCGTGGACCACAGCAGGAGGCGGCCCTTCAGAGAGCACTCGGCGAAGGCGGCGAGGAAGGCTGGGTCGTCGCTCACCACCACCACCGTCACGCACCACGACAACTGACGCAGCTGTTGGCAATAACGTGGAAGAAGTGATGTAAGAGTTTCTGCACATCTTGTCAAAAAGGTGGTATGGTTACCTCATTGAAAAGGCCCTATTGCCACAGTGGTAATGTTTGTGGTTCTACTCAAAGGTTAAGGTTCTGCAAGAAAGGCTTATGCACTTCAACGCTAACGAAAGAATAGATCACCAGCTTCGTTATGTATAAAAATCTTCGTAGTTTAAGTAGTAATGTGAAAAATGACCTATCTGATGAGGTAGAAATGGCAGACCGACCGACCTGCGTCAGTACGTGTGCAATAGGGAGCTACAGTCGTCAATAGGCAGTACTGATGGTTTACCCGCGTCCAATGCGTTGTCCTAAAGACCCACTCTAACTTGAGTAGTGATGTGAGAGACTAACTCACAGCTCACCGAGTCAAAATTTCTGAGCGACGCTAGTCTGCATCAAGACCCAAGTGAAAGTGGATTACACTTCTTTACCAGCTGCGTGACAGTGACAACAAATCCCTCAACAAAGAAGACATTAGGGACTACAGCGCCTCCGTCAGTTGTGTGAGAGAGGGTGACCTACCCGCCGAGCCTGGAGGACCACCCTGGAAAGCTGCGTCTGCATCACGTTCGCCTCCTGGCCTTCAGCTGCTACCTCGAATACCCCCACGCCCCAGGGCGCGTGGAGCCGTCCCTTCACCTATTGACACAGGAAGTGGGAAAGTATCATATACAAATCTTGATGTCTATAGATATGACGACCTAACTTTACGTAAAATACATTTATTTCAGTAACACTAGTTCCTTTGGGGGTTCCAGTAATCTTACCACAAGGAATCTACTACACTCACTCTACGATGTCAGATATAGATTTAGCTATTGACGCCTGTCGACTCTGGTATCATATCATCTATCATAAATACGAAATATCCATTCACTTAGACAATCACGGCTCCAGCGAACCCGTTCAACACGTTGGTATTCAACGAAGCCAAAAGATTCATATTTTCCCTAAGTTTGATATCCTGTGCGTCAACGTGTGTCTTGAGAGCCAGCGAGTGTATCGTACATTTGACACAGTTAACGTACCTTAGAGATCGTGGCGGGTGAGGTGCTGCCATCTGTGAGCAGCATGACGGAGCAGCTTGGACCAGATACTCCCAGCAGGACGGCGTCTACTGCACCCACTGCTCTCGAAAGAGTCTCACGCTCTGCGATATATAGCCTTTGATTAACATGAGTAAACATGACCGTCTGTATATTTGCTACGTATGAATTTCCGTTTCTAAGTAATCGCATGATAATCAAAAAACGAGTATGCTACTTCAGCAAAAGTTATCATACCTTTGATACCCTCAGGACAAGATTTGACTTCATTCAAGAAAGATATGACTAAGAAAGAGATTAGATATATATAGTGTCCAAATATGTTTAGACAAAACTCGATCTAGAATTAATGCATGACATCCAGAAATGAAAACTACAGAATTGAGAACTACCTTTCCTCAACTTACCAAATAGACGAGGAAGCTTGGCAGCGGCCAGGGAGACCGTGATAGCCAAGACCATCAGCAGTGATACGACAGCAGGCGCCATCTTTTGGCAGTGATGAACTAAATCAGAATTCAAGAGGAAGAAAAAAGAAAAAAGGAAGAGGTTAATTTGCCTAAAGAAACTGATAGTAACTTTTCATATTTACGGAAAATATATATTTGGCAGGGCTTTTAACAAAATGTATATTTTAGTCATTAAAGAGATTACTTTGGAATGACTGTCAAAAGAAAATCATGGGAATGAAGTTTTTTTTTTCCCCCTTTTCCAGTTACTGGATGTTGTACATAAGTTTGGAGTGAAGGGAAAATATCTACTGGTGTGAAAAGAAACACAACCAGCCCAATACTCAAAGATGGCGGTGCTGGAAAAGGAGAGAACCAAACGGGAATTTCTCTGATGAGACATGAATTCAAGATGTATGAGAGACTATCAGAGAAGAGGTAATGATATGATAGAACCACATTTAGGTTGTAGTGACAGCAAAGTTGTTGAAAGCATAGAGTTAACGACAGATATAATCTTTGTTACTCGACAAATTATGGAAAAGTCTTGGGCATTTGACGGAGTGTTGTATATATTGTTTGCTCTGATTTTCCAAAAAGCTTTTGATTCTGTGTAGAGACGCGTACTGTAAAAGTACTTATCATGATACCGAGTCAATGGCCAGCCACTAAAAGCGATGAAGTGTAAACTTATATTCCTTGCATACGTAAATTAAGTCCACCTTCTTAAAAATGAACTGTGAAGGGTAACAGTGTTAGTGTATTATTCCCTCTACCGTTCGTAGCGGATAACATTATCATAATCCTCTGTTGACATAATGGAAAATAAAGAAACTAGACAGAACTTTAATGTAATGTTATTAATGACCCGAACCGAACACGCAAAGCCGAGATGGTCTGGACAACTGGAGAGAGTGAATGAAGAAAGAATTCTTAGGATAATATAAAACCAGTTACCGATGGAAGAGGACCAATAGGCCGTCCTGGAAATGTTGACGAAATATGATTCTGGAAGACTGGAAGGACTGTGAAAAGATGGAGTGGATATATGGAAATATGTGCTTGTGTGTGTGTGTGTGTGTGTGTGTGTGTGTGTGTGTGTGTGTGTTTTATGAGCAAACGCAGCAGTTCATGAAAAACTGATGTTTACGAGTTTACGTGAGTTTACATGAGAAAGACAGAAAACAGGAGGCTTGAGTGACCCACGACTGAGCTGTCTAGTTAAAAAAAAAAAAGTTTAACTTGACAAGAAAATATAATTCCGCTCAGCAATTTTTTTACGCTATCAGCTACTCCTCGCTGCAGCACATTAGCCTTCTACTGTCCCCGTTACCGCTGTCGTTTACACAGTTTATTTCCTACGTTTCTCTCAGAGTATACCTGAATTTATAAAGCATTTTTTTAAACGACTTTTGACGCTATTTGTAGTCTTAGGTGAGAACATTCCTATAGTGGAAACAAAAGACACACCGCATTATGCAGTTGGTTTAATAGACACATCATTACAGAACGGCTGGAGTGAATAACAGGAAGTAAAAGGAGAGAACATCTGCCCCAGGAGCGGGTGAGAGAACACGGTCAACCCTTTGGCATGAGGAGGATGTCCTCTTCCTCCTCCTCCTCCTCCTCCTCCCTCCTCCTGCGTCTACGATGCCCGTAGGAGGTAGTTCCCAGTGGGCCTTCCGCTACGGGGTCTTGTGTTCACATTACCCTCCTTCTGCCACCGCTTTATCCACCTGCTTACGGTCGTCACGCTGCTGCCCGTTTTCCTGGCTATGGTGCGCAGAGGGGAGCCTCGCATCCACATCCATATGAACACTATCCGATCGTCTACCCGAGTTAACCGAAACGTCCGACGTCGCTCCATTGTTCTGTGTGAGACGGAATGTCAGTGCGTCTATAACTCTGCCTGTGTCTCTGTTAAGTAGGTTTTATTTTTTTCTTTTTTACAAACAACAAAGCCTTATAGAAATCTTGTACTCAGTCTCACTCTAGCACTTTTCTAGATCTATATAACATGTCTTTGTTAAGAACAGAAGTCTAAAGGCTTTCATATGAGTTTTCTAGTCCTAAAACTACACTCTCATGCATTTACATATCTTGATTGTTCAATATCAAAGGAGACAGTGAAGTTACTAGATATATTCATAGCGAATTATTTAAATGACTAATGAAAATTATCATACATCGACATGTGATACCGAAATGAATAAGAGATGATTTACATACACACACACACACACACACACACACACACACACACATACACGGCAAGTGAAAATTCACCTATGACGAGGCTGTATCATTAGGAGTATGGAACTTCATGCTCTAAAGGAGCCTACATGTCCCTGCTACTGGATGTTAACTCAGTTTTGGGTTGTAATTCCTACCAAAGTTACATCACCATCAACATAATAAGATTTAGAATGATTTCCGAAGAGAATGAAATTATTCAAAGCGATGAATTATTTGTAAGCTGTATTCAGATGTCACCATCATCTTTTTCCTCATAACTTTACCCAAGAAAATTTATTTTCGCCGGATATTATTCTGATAAGTTTGGTACGATCATGGCAACGAGGTTTTTGATGACAGTCATATGCAGGAAATATAAATCTAAGACCAGCGTTTCAGTTACCTTTGAAATAGTGTATCTCTTCAACGTTAGGTTCCAAGGTAATCTCAAGGGGATTCCGATGCGATTTTTCAGCTCCTGTGCAACAGTGAATACCTCAAGACTTTGTTTTGTCTTTATACCAGTGCGTCATCTACGTGGGCTGAATGGATCATTTTTCAACTCTGGACGGACACACCCCGAGTTCGAGTCCAGGGCAGGGCAGTCGGTCAACAGGCAGCCGTTCATCCACCTGGATGCCTGGCTTGGGCAAGGGTATTTGTGTGCATGTGTGTTTGCGTGTGTGTGTGTGTGTGTACAGAGATAGGAGGGAAAACCATGATATATACGTGTAAGGTTAAGAGATGAGGGGCAACACTTGTGGAAAACTCTCTCCTCGCAACACATAAATTGTTTTCTCACGAGTGGCACGACTAAGGAGGCTTTGGGACGGCAGTGCTGCAGGCAAACACTCCCTCAAAGAAAATGTGGGTTGTTAGTATTCAGTCAAGAATCACACACGCCCTCCATCTTCCACGATAACACTCGACAACGGGCATTTCCCACAGCCCTCTATATTTTGACTTTAAAATCTTTCTGCATTGAACTCTGCGCGTTAGCTGTATCTAATGAGAAAATCTTGGCAGAGGTAAAGAAAGTTCAGAAGATGGGTCCACATGCATTTTGAACTCCCTCAATGTACAAGACAAATAAGCAGTTGCACACACACAAAAACACATACCGATGCATAGGTTGACAAATGCAAGATACAGCACAAAAGCACCAAGAAGACTAACTTTAAAAACAGATAGAGAATATATATATATATATATATATATATATATATATATATATATATATATATATATATATATATATATATAT
>JAYMFT010197693.1:0-11739 GCA_038088735.1 Panulirus argus
AGGCAAGACATTTCCCTAATTTCTCCCGATTAGGAAACTGAAGTTGTATTTCTTTACTCATTAAAGATTAAAATCTATACTAAAACGTCACTTATAGAAGAAGTTGACTAGTTATACTGGTTACATATGGTAACGATCATATATATATATATATATATATATATATATATATATATATATATATATATATCAATCAGAGGTTGTGGCGCAATGGAAGGAGGTGAAAGTTATATGGAGAATAGAAGTGTCGGAAGCGAAGGGCACAGGTGCCGAGTGGGTGAGAGATGTCACCTCACCATCCTTCCCAGAAGCAACTTCGTCTAGGTCCTCACAAACTCTGTGGGATTCCTCCGCCATTCCTCGCTGCGATGTCACCCGAGATCCTCGCGTCTGAAGGAAATGAATAACTTGAACAGGTGGAAGGAAATCCTTGATTTCGTCGACTAAAATGCTCGAACACTTTGCGTAGTTTATTTTAACCTAAGCTGCTGAAAAAACAAACAAATATTTTCTCGCAGTCGTTAGAATATAATCAGACTTTCTGTTACCTTCCCGACTAACTTGTACTTGGGAGATGAGACACAAAAACGTTCGAGGCGCTTTGGTTAGATCATCGGGTGACTGAAAAACACACCAAAGCTATCGGAAGTTTACCTCCGAAGAACTCAAGACTAGGTGGTCAAAACTGACCACTTGAGTGTTCTAGATAGAAAAGTAAATTTGTTGCAGGAAGGAACCTGGGAAACATCCTTCTTTTCCATGACAGAAGAAGGAAGGACTCGTCGTCGCTTGGAGAACATGGAATACGAGTCTACCTCAAGGAAGGGCCTGACGCCAGATACGTATGACGATTAGGTCCACTTCGTCTGGGAGAGTATTCTTCTACCTCTCCATGGTCGAGGAACCCTGTATGAGACATGGGACCCCAAACTTCTCCAGTCTATTCTTTCCACTGCTTTCTAAAGTACAGTTTTATAACTGCAAATGCAATTCCGCTGCAACCATCAGCCAAGCCCAATCTAAAGGAGCTCCACTTATAAACTAGGAACTTTGTTCGGGTTTCCACGATTGTGTTTTCGTATTTATTACAAAATTTCGAGACATACTTGAAAGACGCTCGCTAGCCCTTAGGCTTTGGGGAACCCCGGTTGAAAACCTGTAGTCGATAAACCACTACGCTAGGACCTTTCAAGGTGGACACCAGTGCCATTACGAGTCATGAATATGATTCTCCTGGGCAGTGATCTGGCGTAGGAAAGGTAATGATGATATTCTGACTTCTGAATAATGGTCTGGACGTTGTAACAGATCGCAAGCATTATATTAAATGCGAAATGGCTCGAGGCTGTCCTTTGATTAAACTTGCCTTCGGTCATGCGCATTGTGGTATTAATGATCTCTGTCATACATATGCTAATCCTGTTGTACGTGATACGTAGTGGCATCCTTACGAATTTGCTGAGAGAAAAAATATAGACGAATGGTCCGAGGTCGAATTCCGCGTCTCAGAGCGATTTGAGATCAGAAATCATTAACGCTGCCCTACCAGTTTAGTGGGAGAAATCCTGGCCCTCCAGGTGAGCTGATGAATATGAGGAGAACCTGGTGTCTGGGGAATTTTCATGTGGTCAAGGATGTACTTAGTGCAACCAGTATATTCGCCAGTGTGCAACTGATAGCTTGGAGTTAGTTTGTCAGCAATCTTACAGTGAATATTAAACAGGAAGGTTATTTTAGTTTTGTATTGTCTTTGGTGAATTTAGCGTTGATGTTTCTCATTTACTCAACGTATATGTGAATATGTGCATTTTCTTGCCTTAACAAGAGGTATGTTAAGGGGGGAAATGTGGACTTGCTTCCTCGTATATTCAGGTTTGTGGGGCTCTTTTGAGGACTTGGCTTGATCACTTGTCTTTGCTTCTCCACCACTTTTACCCTCTCCTCAACAGCTATCCTGGATTGAGTACTGAGCTTGAGAAATTGGTCTCAAGTCTACTAAACCTCGATTTTTTTTTTCCAGATTAATCTGGAGATTAAATCTAAAAATCCATCTTCAAAATAAACAGTATAAGAAATTTAAGATGATGGAACAATTGAAATACGATCGACGATCGGACCTGGTTGCCTTATTGAAGCTTTTCTTGTCAGTCATCACCATGCATTCTGATCCTTCACTGCTTGTGTAGGGTTCTATGTATAGAATACACCGTAGACTTAGTTAACCCAGCAACTGTCTGATCTCAGACATCATATCTTGTGAGGGCACAGCTCTGAGTGTGGCTGAGGGCAGGAGGAAAGTGATAGGTTACTGTTTTTATCTCCAGGACTGGAAGGGGAGGCCCTAAGGCTGTGGGAAGGTTAGGATTCCCTATGGCAAGGACCCGTCAGGCTGTGGGAAGATCAGGATTATCCTCAGCAAAGCCCCGTCAGGCTGTGGGAAGACCAAGATCATCCACAACAAAGACCCGCCAGACTGTGGGAAGACCAGGGTACTCCCCAGCAAAGACCCGTCAGGCTGTAGGAAGACCAAGATTATCCACAGAAGAGCCCCGCCAGGTTCTGGGAAGACCAGGAGAGACCCGTCCTGTAGAGCGGAGTGTAAACAAGACCTTAGCCTCTGTTGTTAGAATGAGCTCGCTCTACCACCAGGCGGTCTCTTGTACTTTGGAATTAGGCAGATTAATATATATATATATATATATATATATATATATATATATATATATATATATATATATATATATATATATCCTACAGACTCGTCGTTTGGGAACGACCCTGCGAGACAGACTGTAAAACATATAATGATATACCTACACCGATCAGTTCTTCGGAGAACTGCTTACTTCGCTGCGCCATATGTTAATACAGTAATACCGAGGTGAGGATTCGACAGATGCGAGATGATGTATTCTCCCATTGTGTCTGTGATCCCAAGAGATGAGGATGTTCCACTGTGTTTATTATAGCCTCGGAGGAACTCCTGACTGATCTCTTATTGTTCGCATCACGCTTACACATGGCCGCCTTGCAGCAGTTCAGTTTCTCCTCCTAACATTAAGACTCCCGTTCAGGGGTAAAGACTAGGGGTATGTATTCATTTACATACACACACACACACACACACACACACCGCTTTTCTTTAATTTCCTGGAATGTGTTGCAACTAATTTTGCAACCAGGCTTCTTATGTTTTTATAGAGGATGGACAAATGGATGTCATGGTGAGCCCTGGGGTTAGAATACGTTTACACACCTCAAGGAAAGTATCCATTATAATGACAGCCTTAACACACCAGTCTCTCAAAATTTGGTCGGTGTAAGTAAAACCTTTGATTAAGAGATGCTTAATGGAGGATGTCTCGTGTCCTCGGTGATCGTAGTGTATTGTTGCGCTAGTTGCATTCATTACATATTACTATACAATCTTATGTGGGCGTCAGTAAAACAGAATCGTTTCACATCTTCTGTGGGTTTAAGGGAAGGAAGCAGTTAGTGATGTGTATGTGACAGCAGGACTACCGCCGTAATTGGACGAAGTAGATCCTGCCCCTCCAATATTTTCCTTCAGTCTCAATCTACCTCCTGTTACATGGGATGGATCGAGTGTCTTTAGTCTGAGAAATCACCCGTTAACGTATCCTCAAATTCTCTCCAGTTTGTGGTGACTGAGTCATCTACAAATACCACAGCTTCATTACCATTCGCTGGACAGAGTGAGCCGAGACGTCAGGCAAGATGAACGTCTTCATTCAGCGCTCCTCCACCACCCTCACGCTCAAGAATACATCCACCGTACACGATCATCACTCATTCCACAGGTAGCCTCATCTCGGAAACACTTCCCCCACCATCTTTAACTCACCGAATTTCTCCATTCATTTTCTTCTCGTCCCTTTTAAACAAATGGATCTCTTTTATTTCTTCATACATTTCCCTCACTAACCTCTCATCTAGGTTGTGTTCTACATGGCCATTCCATCTTAACAGACTCATCCATAACCAGTGTCGTGACGGCTTAAATGTCTCCCCCGAGTCGACGGGTTCGCCTGACTTCGCCAAGCCGAGGCTGCCTTACGTTTGCATTGGTAATTCCGGTTTGGTCCAGCCGCGGAAGACCGACTGCCTCCGCCCCTTAAACTTAGGACATAAGGAATCGTAATTAGTCATGATGTTAATCTAGGCCCACATTCTGGGCTAAATTCTCCATAGTTATTTTTCTGTTTCGTCGGCAAATCAGATTTATTACATCGTCCAAAAGATTTAGAGGACTGACTGTGGCCGGAGACTTATGTTACCAATCACGTTTGTGTTTCACATTTGCTTCCAGTAAACTCATGGAAAAAATATGTGGATGGTGAATTTGGAGGGGCCTTATTTTTTTCTGCTGTATGACTACACAGTCAGATACTGTCAAATTAGACAGGTACAGTTTTGATATCTTCATAACTCACAATATCATAACAGAAAAAAAAAGCTTTTAAAAGTGTGTGTGTGTGCGTGTGTGCGTGTGTGTGTGTACTCTGGCCTGAGTCTTTACCAAATGGCCTTACACAGGTTTGCAAAAGATGGTTTGGCCTCGGCGTTCTACAAATGGCCTCAATCTCTACACGGTTACTCTTGTCCATCAGTGTATTACATTAGACCTCCAAAATATTAACCAGGTCTCCAACAGATAGTATTCGAACTCCAGCAGGTGGATCAGATTCTTCAGAGGAAGACTGGAACTCAAGCTCGAGTCACCAGTAGATTGTCTACTTATACAATTTGATTTGGGCTTCCATCAGGAGAAACTAAGTCTTCCACTAAACTGACAGAACCACAGCCAGATGATCTGGGTTTCTAGCAGTGAATCCAGAACTCTAGTTCATGAATCAATTTCATAGTAGGGGACCTTCTCTAAGACAGAATGGCTTTCCAGATGGTTTGAATTCTCTAAAAGTTGTCCAGTTCTCTGGATACATTATAGGTGATTCAATACGTCCTTAGTGTGATATCTTAGACCTCCAGTAGGTGTAACTTTTGTCAAGTAGCTATTAGTATTGAGGCTAATTTAGTCTCTAGCAGATGGTTTAATTTTCTAAGTAAATGGTCTCAAGACTGCAGCAGCTGGTACGTGTTTGAGGTAGATCTTCCAGGTCTCCGGAGGTTCGACTTAGTTTTGCTGAAGGTCTTGATCCTCTGACAGACGATCTAAACCTAATCTTCATACAGTCTCCTTGCATTTTATTGTTTTAGCTTCATAAGGCAATCTGCTGTATACTTATAAGATTTGGGCTTGTCACCCAGAATAAGGTTTAAGGGCTTCGGAAGACAATGCAATACTTTAGGAAACTGTTCAAATTACCGGTGGATAGCAAGGATTTCTCTGACATTGGTCAAGACCTGTCTCGGAATATCATGACCTGCAGGAGGTGGGTTAGGCCCTTCGCGGGCGGCACGAACCTGCAGAAGATAGTTCGTGTTTTCAAAACATTTTCGATCTCGAAGAAAATTACCGATGACATCCCAGTAGGCTGATTGGGAACTCCATCAGGTGGACCACATTCTCCTCCGGCAGATAGTCTTCTAAGCCTCCACTAACTAATGCGCGATCTCCGGCACCTGGTGTTCCACAGGAGTGTACACCGTTCACAAGCCTCCTGCAGACCGTCTCGCGTGTCCAGCGGAGGGTGTGAGCCCCCAGCTGTGTATAACTGCGTCGCCTGTCTTCTTGACGCTCGCCCACGCTACCTCCCATGTTCTATCACGTATCTCATTATATTCTGATATTCAAATTAGATTCAAATCAAGCCCCGCTTGAGCTCGAAGCCTCTCCTGAAGGAACCCTCGTATACTGCTTTTGTGTCCTACAGGAGGTGTATGTTTATGTGTTTATGTTGATTATAAATTTATAAGTGATTTGCGGTCGTGCAGGTGTGTGTTTGTGTGTGTGTGTGTGTGTGTGTCTATGTGTCATGGTGGGGAGGAAGAAGTCATGTGTCCAAGGGATGTATCGCATGTATGAGTGTCCAAGAAAGGCAAGATCAGTATGCATGTATGCTTGAGCGTGATTGCTTTCGCGCCTTTATGAGCTCGCCCTTTATAACTGGGTATGTAATCAGTAGAGCGCGTACTCCCCCTTGTCCATGTGGCATGCCACAGATGACGTATAAAAAGGACCATAATATCTTTGCCACCGTTCAAACTGCAGGATATATTCAACGCGTAGAAGCGTGCAGTCATTTTCCATCGCTGATGGAACGTCAGCACCAGTAGGTTTTGATCTGCTCGGACGGTTCGCGTCCGATGAGAACTGGGCGTTGAAAACTGAGCTCAGGAGCCAGTATGAATGGATGTGCCGCCATCGCTGAGGCCTGAAGGGAACTGTCAGCTTCTGGGTTAACCCCTCACGCTCAGGGGACGACCCATGGGTATGATGGTGTGACCTTTGACCTCGCAGTTAAGGGTTGGGTCAAAGGCCATGCCATCATACCCAAGGGTGGCATCGTCGTCGTTCTGAAAGGGCGTTCGCACCGTTATGCTTCAAAGGTCGTCACGTCGTACTCAAGTGAGCACCGTCGTGCTTCTGGGGTTGTAGAGTCGTGCTCAAGGGTCGTGCCGTCGTGTTTCAAGGGTCGCATTATCGTGCTTACAGAGTTAGAGGTTATTACAGAAACCGACGTCATATTGATTTCCATTTCCCACAGCATCTACTCATCCCTTCCTTCTCTAACCTGACCATCCCTCCCTTAACTAACCTGGTCATCCCTCCCTTCTCTAATCTAAGTCAGGTTAACCTAGACTTAAATCAGTCTAAGTTTAAGTAAACTGTGAGAAACCAGGCTCAAAGTAGATATCTTAGTCGAGCAAACCGAACATAACCACGTGAAACCTTAGTTAGGATGGTTTTGCAAAAGACTGGTTGGATGTAGTAAGGTAGTTTTCGCAATGTCAGGTTCCAACACCCTTCCACCATTAAAGATAGCGGCCAACTATTGCTGGTATACACCACCGGTCGGGAGTCCGTCGGCAACAGCGCGTTATCAATTTCACTGAGTGGGGGTTTTCCCCAATATCGTGAAATGTTAAATTGATTAAGTTTGCGTTAGGTTCAGTTTGTAGTGAAACAAAAGAAACGGCGTCCGATATGCAAATTAAGCCGCTTCATCTTTAACGACGCTGCAAAAAAAAAAAAAAGGTGTTCATCTTTTCACACAGACACTGATAATGGCGCTGATGTCATCTGCCTTCTCCCTCCACCAGTCAAGTTTTGCTTCGGATGAAATACGAAAATCCAACTCGACTCATTTTCCTTTCCTCTATAATTCTACTTCCACCTTCTTTTCTGTTTCCTCTCGCCTTTCTGATCCCTCTTACTGCTTCTACAGTTGCCACCGTCTCTCCTCCTCCGCGCCAGTTTCCGTGTGCAGTCCCATCTGTCCGTGATGGTGTAGTTCTGTGCTGATCACGACGGCCTTAAGTATATTCCCTCTGTCCCCTAACCGACTGACCCGTCCAGCCGAGCCCACTTATTCTTACCGATGTCTCTCTATTGCTGCTGTTGTTACTGTTGTCGCCGTGTCCACTTCAGGCCAGGTGAGTCGTTCATCACGTCCGTGTCGATTGTTAGTTGATGCCGCAGCCGCACCCGAGAGGGGTCCCTATTGTTACCGCGTCTCAATTTGTCCCTCTGTTGGTGCGTTTGTAATCCTTGTCCTCCCAAGCTGTTGGTATCAGGTCCAGCTGTGTACGGGTATTGCTGCCGTGTTTAGCTGTGTACGTTATATCAATGCCGTGTCCAGCTGTGTACGTTATATTGCTGCCGTGTTCAGCTGTGTACGTTATATCAATGCCGTGTCCAGCTGTGTACGTTATATTGCTGCCGTGCTCAGCTGTGTACATTATATTGCTGCCGTGCTCAGCTGTGTACGTTATATTGCTGCCGTGTCCAGCTGTGTACGTTATATTGCTGCCGTGCTCAGCTGTGTACGTTATATTGCTGCCGTGTCCAGCTTTGTACATTATATTGCTGCCGTGTCCAGCAGTTTACGTATATTGCTTTCGTGTTCAGCTGTGTCCGTATGCTGCTGCAGTCTGCAGTTGTAACTGCCGAGGTCATTTCTGTCCATAGGCATTAACGCTGTGTCTGTGTATTGCTGCGATACCGAGATGCGCCCATACAGCATTAACCCTGTTCCGTTCCTCATTATTGCGCAGTGTGCGGCTATGTCCATAAACTGCTACCATTCCATCTGGCATCATATTACTATATTTGGGCCGCGTCCAGTCTCCTTCCATTCCTAGAACTGCCATGTCCAACACAATCCACTCCCATTGTTGGCCGTGTGTCCCCCAGGCACTGTCCACCCGTATTGTTGTGGTGTCCTATTCATCCCATCCTTATTGTGGTCGTGTTCAGATGTGTCCACATGCCAGTACCTTGTCCGGCGGTGTCCGTCCGTCCGTACTGTTGACACATGTCTCTATTGTTGGGGCGTCTGGGTGTGGGCGCTCACCCGTCGACCCACGGGTGATATACCTCCCCCTCTCCCCGGGTAGGGTGTGTGTGTGTGTGTGTGTGTGTGTGTGTGTGTGTAGGGGGGGGTTGACCGTCGCATTATGGGACTGTGGAACAAAGGAGAGGCGATGTGGTTTGTAGGACGATGGGAGAGAGAGAGGGAAAGAGACAGAGACATATAAAAAAACTACTGTGGCTTTGTCCAGCGATGTTGGTCGATGTTTGTGCGCCCATATCATACCGTTCATCCCAAAAGCCTTTCACATTCCCTTACCGCTACACTGACAAGATAAGCAGTTGTGCAACCACTTGGGCCGAGGATTTCGAGATACGCTCGTGGCCATACATTATGATAACAAAGTAATTAGCCAGACTCAGTGACAAATAACTAGAGGTTTGCGGATCGTAAATCTGAACATCCTAAGGCGATTTCCAGCACTGCCACCAAGTCGAACCACGAAAGCAGTATATCAAAGATTAGAGTAAGTGTTTAGCCATTATTTCAACGAGGAAGAGAAAGAGGGAGGCGGTCAGAAAGACTGACACACAAAAACATAACTGGAAAGTGACATATATTTTTTTTCTGTTTTTAACGCTTGCATAACACCAACGGTTTTCTCTCTCTCCTCGTACACAATGGAAAGCTTTTCCTCTTTCACTTTCACGGCAGAAAAAGAAAAAAAATAATGTTTTTAGGAACTTTCACGTTCGTGTGTGTAAAATAAATAAGAAGATAAATAAATGAATGAATGAATAGATAATTATCTCTTCCACAATCAAATTCATTGGAGGTTAGACACTGTTGCGTGAAGATGGTAGGTCCAGTCAGGCGTAATGCAAGTATTTAGCTTGAGAGAGAGAGAGAGAGAGAGAGAGAGAGAGAGAGAGAGAGTGTGTGTTCGGGTCGACATGTTGACCTGTAGGCGGCCTGAGAGCGCTACTGACACACGTCCTACCCTATCGAGGGTTGGATGGTGTGTGTGTGTGTGTGTTTGCAGGAAGGGAATCTTACACTCATGAAATCTGAACTCCTTTCTATTAAGACTCACTCCAATTACCTTTATGGCTTCCACATTCAGCACTTCCTCACTTGGCTTATTCCGGAGGTTCATTACTCCCACCTTATCAGTATTACCTCATCACTTATTCTAACAAATTTTCTGCTCAATCTCGTATAATGTCCTCCGGCTGATTGGATTTTTCTCTCTTTCTCCCAAAGAATCATGTGGTGACATTTTCAGGCCCAACTGAGGCATTTCAAGTCATATTTCCCAAAGTCCGTTTTGAATTCTTACTTGGACAATCCAGCGGCTCTCTCTCCCTGTACAAATTTGCTCGTATACTAGCTATAGATATTTTGATGTCAGCATTTTGGACTCTCTCGAGCAAATCTGTGCACTTCCTTAAACTGGAAGACCACAATGGTGCCACACACTTTAATTCTGATCTAATGCAGATACCGTAAATATCTTTTCTTTTTTTTTAAACACTTCGTTGATACGGATACCTGATAGGCAGCAGTAATTCTGACATTCACCAGCATGTTCAGAGTTCAACTCCGATGGTTCTCCCGACGTGGCATCCTAAATGACAGACTCGGGGGGGGGGGGAGAGGAGGAGGAGGAGGATGCACTAAGAACCTCTTGGAACCCTCGGAGAGATACGTTACGAGTGAATAGCGAGAATGGCTAACTTATCCTGATACATCCCAGTAGAGGTTTTAACCTCCGGGGAACGTGCCCAGTGTGTGATCAGAAGCTAGCCTGACGCTGGGAGTTTGGGGGGGAGGTGGGTGGGTGTAGGTGTAGGTACTTCCCAGCCTGATTTATATCGTGGATAATCGATTGAACACAATGAAGAGAGCCAGTCCCTTGGTTAGCCAAGGGGTTTATTGTTTGTCTCGAACACACGCAACACGCGTGGAGAATTTCCACGACAGATAATCTCTAATTTGCATTCGCGCACATGCGCTTATGAATATACACACAATTACGTACATTAATATATGTGCGGGTACACACACACACACACATACAATAAAATACACACACACACACACACACACACACACACACACAATGTACTTATGAAATACCACATACAAAATCAGCTTTAAAACGCCACTGTAGGAAGGCTAGTTTTTCATGAATTAATCCGATCCCATGTTTCTGTGAAGCGCTGACGCAAAAACGAGTAGGCGAGGTTCGTCTTATCATCGCACTGAGCGGTGTTCGCGGAGATAATTCTATACCCATCTTATTTCAAGTTCTTTAGTGTCTGACGTCCATGTTAAACCCTCTTTTGTCAGATGTGTATTAAAATTTTTTTCCTGTAAGCGGAGTGTTTGGCCGGCAGAACTGCGATGCGTTCGTCTGATGAAGAGGAGGCGAGTAGTTAGCGAACATATGTTCACCTCGACTACTCATCTGTTAACCTCAGCTGTTAAAAAGGAGGGGAATCATCTTTTGATATGTAAGTTAGGTTAGGTTAGGTTTAAGTCAGGTTAGATTTAGGTTAGGTTAGGTTAGGTTTAAGTCAGGTTAGATTTAGGTTGGGTTACGTTTAAGTTAGGTTAGTTTGGGTGAGGTTAGGTTAAGTTAGATAAGATTTTTTTTTTAATTGCTTTAATGATACAAAAAATGTATTCCTCAAGCAGGTGCCTCATGGTAGGGAGGACAGCGTTCAGTATGCTGGGTGTTGCATGCACGCCTGGGGCCAGCTGGTCCCCTGTACAAACACCCACTATTATCTCAAGAACGAGTTATGCAAAAACACCAACAAACGCTCTTATATTCATGATTACAGTCAACACACATCACCGGGGGAAGGAGGAGGAGGAGGAGGAGGAGGAGGACAGAGCAAGTAGTGGTGGATATAACGAATCTCTCCGGTGTACAGTGGGTAAGAATTTCCTTCATGGCGAGTTGACGTCTCCACAAATTACATTTCCCTTGGCGAGGATGTGTGTGTGTGTGTGTGTGTGTGTGTGTGTGTGTGTGTGTGTGTGTGTAGTTTAGGAGTAACGCCTGCGGATGTTGGTTTCACGTGTCGTACTGAAGTGTGGTATAATGGACTAAATGAGTTCACGGTGGTAAATGATTATGTATAAAGCCACGTTGGGTCAACAAAGCTTATTATATTTTGGTGGAGGATGAGATCCTTACACACACACACACACACACACACATACATACATATATATATATATATATATATATATATATATATATATATATATA
>JAYMFT010197704.1:0-11739 GCA_038088735.1 Panulirus argus
GGAAGAGAGAGAGAGAGAGAGAGAGAGAGAGAGAGAGAGAGAGCTGAAGGCAAACTCCAGTGGATGGGCTGGATGTGCCCTGGGAGAGTGTGGGGGAGTGGGAGGGGGGGAGAGGTGTGACTGTGAGAGGTAAGAAGGACAGCGGGGGAGAGGGACCTGGCCTTGCTGGGTGAGAGAGGGAGGGGGTGTGAGAGGTGTAAAGGTGAGGGGAGGAGGGTGGTGAGAGGTCTGGCCTACTGGGAGGGGAGGGGAGGGGGTAGAGGGGGAGGGGGGGGGGGGTAGCGTCAGTTTTAACCTCCATTATTGCCCACGAGAGCAATTGCCCCGTTGGCTGTCCTGTGTGTGAATCCAGTCATTATTTTTTTCTGTCTCCTGAATTTTTCTCTACGAGTTTATGTTCCGTACTTTTGGATGTCCGTAAAGTATGTGCGCTCTAAGAGTGTTTTTTTTTTTTTTTTTCGCTATGGTGTTTACATATTTGTAGAGTGATACAAAGATTTGTCTGTCTGTATGTATGTATGTATGTATGTGTGTGTGTGTGTGTTTGTGTGTATGTGTCTGTCTGTCTGTCTGTGTGTTTGTGCGTGTGTGTGTGTGTGTGTGTGTGCGTGCTCGCGCGCGCGCTCCATGTAAAAGCCTTCTTTTAAACTCACCGTAACGTATGCAGACGAGGCTGCCTAAGTGCATTGGTTAGCGTCGTGATCCAATTGTCTAACGGACCTGGGTTCGAATCCCGGACGGAGCAGCCGGCCCACAGCCAACCCAGGTGTTACATGTTCCCCGTCTTGGCTGGTCGATAGATGGGAACCTGTTATATAAGCTCAGGTGTGTATTTGTGTATGTGTGTGTGTGTGTGTGTGTGTGTGTGTGCTTGCGTGTGTGTGTGTGCGTGCGTGCTTGCGTGTGTGTGTGTGCATAGCGTTGACATGGCATATATGATATTTATTATACTTAATCGCCGTTTCCCGCGTCATTCTGGGGCTCCTGGACATTGACATTTCCCTCTTTTACTTGTATCAAACGCAATGTACGTAATTTTTGATCCACAGTGAGAATTGAAAACATCCTTTATTACTATACTGACTCTCTCTCTCTCTCTCTCTCTCTCTCTCTCTCTCTCTCTCTCTCTCTATCTCTCTCTCACCCATCTACAGGCAACCTCACCTGAACCCCGCTGTGTTGGGTTGGATGGGGGTGGTGCTCCGCTTTGTAAGGTTAAGTGTACACACGCGTAACTCAACACCATGAGCAAGACGGTACGACTCTTGAAGTCGATGCTTACGACCCTTAAGGCTTGGTGGGCAGGCCTTTAAAAGTCTTGCAAGACCCCAAAGGGTCAGGTCAAAGGCCAAACCATCATATCCCCGAAAAAAATAATCCATACCTTTCTACTCAAGGGGTTAATCAGAATAGTCAAGACGTAGTTCTGCTAACTTCAGGACGAGTTTAAAGTTAGTAATGTGGTACTTTAGTGATGGTGTTTTTTTTTTTTTCCAGTCGTTGTCTCAGGGCAGGATCTGCTCACGCCCTCTGCTGGTATATAAAAAAGAATGGATCCTTTTAAAGTGGAGACAGATATGGTGCATAAACATACGTACTTCTCGTTCCCTCCGGCCAGTGAAGTTGTGGCTCCACTTAGGCTTCGACAGTGGTGTATAGGTCTGGACAGTGGTATATACAGGCGTCGGCAGTGGTATTATATACGGACCAATAAAGTCTCTCTGGGAGGATATGTCACAGTGGTAACTCTTAGACACCTTTAAACGAACGAGATATTGTTATTATTATTGATAAAGTACCAGCTCCGTGGAGGCATATGAAGTCTGTCGGTGAGGGCCGTATGTAATGTGCACTAAGAGTGACAAACCCCGAGGGGGATTTTCGAGGCGGGTTACCGTCTGTTGGCTAGCCAGACTAGTCACAGTTATGACGCTCTACCCCAACGGAAGTTGCTAACTATTTGATTGCCAACCAGACGAAGGATAAGGTAGCTAGAGTGGGCTGCGCTGTACTGTGTCTTCCTGGGCCAGTGGCTTAAAGATTAATAGTGTTTAAGCCACAATACCATCGAGGAAGGAAGGTAAAAGTACTGACTTTTTCCCTAAAGCAGTCCACTCTATCATCATCACTACATTCCGCGTAAGAATTTATCGCCAGCCATCAAGGTTTCGATCCTCAGCTATTTCCAAGCTCATTAGGGGTCGAGAATGGATGTTATTTATATACATAAAGTAGTTTCAAGGCGGGTGAGCGAGAGGTCGTCGACATAGGCCACTAGATAACAGGAATACTGGATTATAATGATGTTGCCAGGCCACGCAGTACCAACTTTAAAGCGTAGTCTCATGCGATACACACTAGACGACGCGGAAATAGTTGTCCTACAGAATGCCGAACGCTGGTTGGTTGGGCTTCAGGTCTGTCAACTGCCGGGGGTAATTAAAGCCGTCAAGCTATCAAATTATAACCACCTACCGAAACTCTTTAATGCCTGAAAGAGGAGTTCAGGACAGTTTGAAAGACCATGCTTACCACACTGTGCCCTTGGCGAATGTCTCACAAGCCTGATACAGAAGTACTCGACTGCTGATGGGAGTTTGTAACCTCGAGAGCAACTTAACCAGGAAGTTAACGAGACTGCTAGTGAATGAAGTGGTTTTAAGTCATCGGGGAAGGAAACCTCTAGATATCTGGAAGTGGATGCCATATTATTCGTATTGATTTCATGAGAAGTCATCGGTTGATTTTGCACACGAGATTTCCGAGACGGTGGTAACGGTGCATCGACGGTGCTACTTATAATGCAAGCCAAGCTTTGGTGTGACGGGCTGACCTCTGATTGGACTCTTAACGATCGGAGGTCAGGAGGTGTCAGGCCGTCTCAACGCACGGGTCGTGCTGTCGTGATTAAGGAGGGCCAGACCTTCGTGCTCAAGCTATCAAAAATACCGCAAGTTTTATGTAGAAGGGAAGATGAACATTAACGGGACAAGAATCAACAGTCTGTGATGATATCGTCTGTCGTGAGGGGGTGCGGCAAGTCGTGGGTGGATTTATAATCAAGCAGCCATTCCCACAGGTCCTACGCCAGGCCAAGACAAGCTTTGCCTGGATGGTTTCAGAGGCTTCATGACTCTTTTGACTCCTTCTCTCTCTCTCTCTCTCTCCGTTATGGTGAGCGTTCCCTCTGGTCTGAACTCCCGAAGGGTAGCTATTTACCCCATCGTCAGACGTTCGTGTGCCCAGCCAACCAGCGAACTAGTCCGTCTCCTTCAGGGTCCTCCGATATTTCCCCGTTTCTCGGATCGTGTTTTGCCAGAGAACACCTCAATAGGTTTGACGTCACAAGCGAGTGGGATTACGTTCAGAAGAAAATGGTTTACCACGATTTGCAGTGTGGATCTGTGAGTACCAGATGGTTTGCTGTGTAAAGATATCACGTCAACTACGGCTGCTTCTACGTGTGGTCTTGTCTGCAGTCCATACCATGTGGCTGGTACGGTCGTGATGCTGATCCATTTGTGACCAAACCACGGGCCTATCGTCATTAACTACGTCAAATTTAATTTTTCCAACTTCACCTTTTATGTTCTTCACCATCTACTTAAAACCAGCTTTTTTTTAGACTCACTGTTGACTGTTAACAAGATAGTATATCTTTTAAAGAGTAGTTTACGATGGTTCTATACTCTGAACTTAATATGTTTGTTTGGTAGATTTACATTGCTTCCTGTGAACACTTGAACATGCAACGTATCTGTGTTGTGACCTGAGATAGCAGAGGGGGGTGTCTTCATATCTCTCGTGTGACCTCTGGTCACCGAGATAGCTGAGAGGGAGGGTCATAACAGTTAACTGAATAAGGATATAAAACTTGTTCCTTCAGATGAATCCAATATTTTCACACAAAAGTTACTTAATGTCATGACAGGAAGAGTTATATCCGTAGTCGTCAGAAGGGATTGATTGAATCAGCCTTGATGGAGTTTGAATAACTTCAACTAGTTATTGCAAAAAAAAAGTTACAGAGGGCAGTTAGAAATGGATGTGAGCGGATGTGGCCTTTTCTTCCCCCCTCTGTTCCTGGCGCTACCTCGCTGATGCGGGGAAACGGCGATCAAGTACGTAAAATGATGCATGGGTGTATGTACAATACGTCCTTTACCTTTGGCCATTCATGGGACGGTGGTCAAGTCGCTACCTGTGTAAGAAGCGTCAGCTCCTCCTAAGTATCGTTGCCTGGTTTAGGACCTCAGGCCAGACCAGCTGACTCGTTGTTTATGCTCGTTGTTGTGGTAAGGTGGTGTTAGTGTGGCGTTGGGTTTTGGTTTGTGTGGTAGTTAATTACAGATTTCGTATCCAGTGAGAACGATGGTGGGGAAGCCAGAGGGATTTGACTCAAGCGGAGAGTTGTGAACTGGGGGTACTGGTCGCTCTCCACACACGTTACGGTTGGATAAGACAGTGGGAAAATTGTTATTATTTACGAGTCTTTAGTTTTATTGTTTTACGAAAATGTGTGTTATGTTGTCGGTTTGGTTTATGAATGCATTGACACAGACGTAAAGACATGGTTACGTATATATACAAGGTTAAGAGACGGGGCAACACAAGTGTAAAAAATTCTGTCCCCTTAACACACTGGTAATAATAATCACACACACACACATACACACACGTGCGTGCATACATAGATAATTTATGAGTATATATATGTCTGCTGACTTCCAGTAGCGTCCGCTTTGTACATCATCACTACACTATGACAAACTACTCCCTCACGTCTGCACTCTCATTGCTCACTCACTCCCTCATCCCCTCCTGCATCCCTCACCTCTCAGAATCCTCCAGCCTCCCTCCTCCCTCCTCAGCGTCTCACCTCACTCATACATCCTCCCGTAACTCACCCTTCCTCGCCTTCACTCATCCACCTCACATCCATCTTTTCTAAGTTTTCCCACGGCTTCGCTGTCTCTCCGTTCCACACCTCATTCTTAAACGCCTTCCTTTCTCAGGCCACGTCTTGCTCCCAGGAAATTCATCCCCCACGGCTTGCACTCTCCCTGTCGCTCGCTTATTGCAAAGCATTTTTATTTTTCCACTCCCATATACACGCACACCAGTTTAGGTTCGGCCGCGTCTGGGAATAAACAGCGCAGCGCTTACATCCTCAAGGGCTTTCGACTTTACTCGAAAGTCCCCATCAAAGTGCCTTTCGTGAAATCCATTATGCCTTCAGGATTACGATAACTACACAGGTGGTTTAGAATTTCAGATCCCTTTTTCTCTCTTTTTACACCTTTTAAACTAACTCTTACTTCCAGTCCTCCCTTTTGGCCCCTCGGGGGATGGGACTCCTTTTCTACGTCTTGCCATCTCGTTTTTTTTTTCTGTACATCTCGAATCTTTGGAAAAAGAATCTTCTCCGCTTCCCTCTCGTTGTTGGTAGGGCTTTACCGTCTTCCACTGGGTAGACACTTTTAATAACTGTCAATGAGTTGCTCACATATCACTAAATCCTCCTACATAACTCTTCCATCAGAATCGCTTAACCTTATTAGCTGCGATTTGAATGAGAATTTGCTCCTGATGAATATATGGAATGGTTTCCCATTTTCCTCTGTCCACAATATTCTTATCAGAGTTTCCTCCTTTCTTAAATCGTGATTCACTCCTTCCTTGCTTTCTCATGCCTTACCAAATACTGGCTGGCGGGCAGGAGTACCGTCTGTATAATATATTCAGTACATCACCTCTCGAAAGTGCTTTATTTTTTTTTTGAAATCTTTCTTTAAACCTTTCCTTCCTCTTCTTTAACTTTCCCCTCCTGTGTTTCAGGCTAGGTGTCCCGTTTTCTGCTTGATTGTAACCTCTCACCACAGTGCAGTGTTTAGTGGCAGCTATATAACTTGTTTCCCAGTTCATAGTGCCGTGGAAATTGCTTAGTTTTGTGTGGCGTCCACGAGAATATCTGTCCTGTTCTAACCTTTGTCTCATCTCTGTTCCCTTAACATCCTAATGTACCGCCTAATCAGACTTGAGCATTACATAATCACCCTCACGAAGTGGTGTGTCGGGTGTTAGAGTCTCACAATCCATGCTTGTGAGTGTGAAAGAGAAGATCAAGCAAGGATGGAGTGTCAGGCAGTGTTTCTGATCCTGGTGTCGTCAGTTTTATGCTGGCATGGGAAATCTTCCTGTATACACTCCTGTGTCCGTGGGTCTGTTTATAAAAGGGATGATAAACAATATACGAAATGGAAACAATAGTTATTAGATAGATACTACATATATTTTTATATATAAGAAAAAATGAAGGGTTTTTACGATCAGAGACTTTATGAAAAGGAATATACTTTACATCTTTATGTTTGAATATAGTGGTTTTATATATTATTACTTTTATTTCAGTGGATTGAACATAATTCGTTTTCTCTAAATGTAATAAACATAAGCTAACGCGGTGTAGTGGTTGGCGTCGCTGACTCTGAATTACTGAGGCCCGGGTTCGAGTCTTCGACAAGGGAACTCGATGAATGGGTAACTGTCATATAGGTGTCACTGACTGTCACTCATCGGAGCCGCAAGACAACTGGCACAGGTGTGGGGAATGCCAGCATAAGACACGTCACTTCGTCCTCTCTTCGTCGGATTAAAGCCAGACATCAGGTGCTAAATATATAATAATAATCTCGTATTAATCGAAGGAGTTTTGTATTATTCAGTGTCGGACACGGAGGGTGTGTGTACGAGAGCGTTCAGGCCAAATTTTCTGTCGTGGTCTGTGATATGGCTTCTTATTAGTAAGATGTTAGTTGTTATTTGTCTTCTGTCGATGTCGCCTCAACGTGCTCTGAGTACGGTAATTATGGTGATTCTCTCTCTCTCTCTCGTGGACGGCCGGCCGGTCACTCGCCTCAACAGCTACCGAGACCGTCGTCCACCCGGCATAAAACACCTCTGAATTATGACGTTCTGGCATACTCGAGCAACCGGCTCGGTCCGCTCCTCGAGGCCTTTAATTACCGGACTGGGGTCGAGAGACTGTTCACCTGGCCGCGAGGGATGCGACATTTTGTCCCCCCCCCCCCTCTCCGCAAAACCACGCGTCAGACCCACTTGCGTCGCGGTGTATGTATGCAGTAGCGTCGTCAGGAGCGTCTGCAGCTCGTGTCGCAGAACGCGTTAGACGCCCGCTGCAGCGTCGAGGTGTGGAACGCGGCTGGAGATGACCATCTCCCCTCCTCCCGCGTCAGGTGTCCGTGACGGGGGACACCGCCGGATGTGGCTGGCCCCCCGACAGTCTTTTCAAGCCTTGCCACTTGGCTGGCCCTCATCTCTCTCTACCTCTATATCTCCCACTTTGGAAGGAGTGACCGTCAGAGGGACGGGTCTGTCGTGGAAATGTTCCGGTCAGAGACGGATGTTACACGCGTCTCCGGCTGGTCCAGAGTGGAGGGAGGGTCGGCCCTTGCTGGCAGAAGAAACTATCGCTTCGGCTTCCAGGAACAGCTTCACTTTGCAGAGAATTTATGAATCTCTGTCCGGAAGGCGAGTTGGGACTACAAAGCATAGTAATCCAAACCTTTTGGACATAACGCCGTCGGTATATATTGTGAGAACGAATGTCGAGAGAGAGAGGGAGAGAGAGAGAGAGAGAGAGAGCACGAGGGGTTTGCCTCTTGGTGATTTTGGAGCGTGAGGGGTGAGCTGTTGTCAGGGTGACAGCAGCAGTGGACAGGGGGGAGAGAAGCTGGGGTGTAGAGACATACCCTGGTGAGGCAAATGGTGGCAGGTCGTGACCCTGTCTCTCTCCCTCCTCCTCCTCCTCCTGTTGATGGTGGTCTCTGCTTCACCAGTCTCTCGTGTTGTGGAGGACTCTGCCGTAACCTCACCTGCTGGACGGTATCGAGCCGACGCTCAGGAGTAACGCAGTGCGCATGATATCATGTCATACGTGTACGTTACGAGAATTATCAAGATGACATTTAAGAAGACTTGAGATGGGTTATGCGAGTGCATGGAAAAGGCGGGTAACAGAAGACCTGATGGTGTATGATAAAAGTATCCGCTGGAGGATCGTAATTGTATTATGTATAGCTAATCTGTATAGATGGAGGCAGGATAGTATGCAGGATGTCTTGTATTTAGTGGCAGCGTATTCCCCTGACAGGCCTAAGGGTCTTGCATCTCCTTCACTGGGAGCCGCAAGAGGAGGGAAACACAGTTGGTATTAGAATGAAGAGAGCTGAGTTACGGGGAAAGTTAGGTGCCTGAGATTTGCCGACCATGGAAGAGAGAAGAGGGATGGGTGACCTGATCACACCCTCTTGAGTTTCTAAACCAGACTGATGGAGCATAGTTCTTCGAAATATGTAGGGATGGAGGAAGCAAGACGTAACGGCAGTAAATTAGGCAAGAAACGTGTTAGAAAAAATGTGAAGAAGTAGTTTTATAAGAGTGGTGTGTGAACGGAATACGCTGGCTGATGAAACTTACAATGTGGACAGGATACAGAAGTTACGAAAAAGATATGATAGAGGGAGTTTAAGAGATGGGGCGCTACAAGTGTAAGCCTACCGGCACCTTAGTGTAGAAATGAGTAATGGATCACACCCCGAAACATACTTGATTTGACGTAGAAATAACACCGGGTTAGTGTTATCAGCAGTTCACTGATTTAAGTCCCTCTGATGTTTCTCGATCGAGTATGGGAGGGCTGAACCACAGCGCGCTGGGAGAGGGATTAACGTAATTGTAAAGACCGTGTCTATCCAGGCTACAGCTGCCTGTGTGGACTACTTGTAGAAGAAGACCTTTATCTACTTTGTCTACTTGTGAACTCTGGGCCCCTCGCTCATCCCAACCCCATCCACGTGGATGACACCAACCATGCTAGCTAATCCGTGTTTCGGTTGACATAATACCACGCGAAGGTCTCAGCCCTGTGGACCATTCCATTCCTCTCTCTCTCTCTTATCTCCGTCTGGGATCACGCGCCCGCCCCCCCCCCCCTTCCCCCCTCCCCCCAGGTTCTTGGTTCCCAGCGTCGGTTCCCGCGAGCCCCGTAAGCTCCACTCCTCATATGCTGATCCCCCTACACACGCACATACACCCACACACACACACACACACACACAGGCTGGCTGGAACGTAGAAGAATCTTGAGGAAGCTTCCAGTTGACAAGGTTTGGATTTATGGCCAATGGCTCCTCCTCTTCCAGCCAGCAGCCCTCCCCAACACCGGGGTTGGTTGTTCCGTCCGGTATGGAATTCGTTTTCCCCGTTTGTGTGTGTGTGTTTGTGTTAAGCGACGCCGTCAGCGTCTGGGGCTGACGCTCACACCATCGGCAGTGTTGTTCCTGACGCCTGTGACGTCAGCGTCTGGCCCTGACGCGTCGCACGGCCGAGGCTGACGGCGAGACGATGACTCCCCCCCCGTTCCCCAAACAATGATCTGCAGATGACGGGGAGATTACTGCGGGGTCCTCTGGTGGCTGTATAAAGAAGCGTGGGTGTGTGTGTGTGTGTGTGCGGGTGTGTTATTGCCCGGTATTCCATAACTGTACGTGTGAGGGGGGAAGAAGCAGTACACTCAACGGGTGATCCGTCTCTCGTCCTCGGTATCACTTTATAAATGTCTTTATGAATATCCCGTCGTTTGTTGCACGTATTGAATCTCCAGTTCACATCTCCACAGGAACCCACCCCACACACACACACAGAGCTCTTGCTACTTGTGAAATGATTTCCTCGCGTTCCTCCCCGTACCTACCGCCTCTCGTCCCTAACTTGCAATTATGCTCACTTGTTCCGGATTCTCCTCCTCAGACTTCAGAAGGGGAAAAAAAAAAAGAAAAAGAAAACTAGTTCTGTTTTAGCGTGGTCCCGGCCTCGGAGGAATTTATATGAGGTTATCGAGTCTCCATTTGTCCTTCCTTCGTTCAGATGGCGCTTCTCCTCTTTCTCCTCTTTGTATACCCCAGTTTTATTCAGTTCTGGCACTGTTCATATTCTCTTTTTCGAGGTGGGTCACCCACCCTCTCCAGCTGTTCTGTATTACCCCACAAGTATGGGGGACCACACTGTTGTGGGATGCTTAAGCGTAGGTCGATTGTACTTCGTTTTGTATCGTTCTAAACTTTGCAATATCCATATACTTGGGAGATTTAAATGTTGATCAAACACGACAGTTTTCCTCCCCTCACGATCCCTCTCTCAAAATGTTCCGGTGGCTGGTTGGGGCATCAACTCACCTCGTAGCTCATATACCGTACTACATTTGTGGTTTGTTTCCTCGTTTATGTTACTCATTTTCAGCTCTGTTTAATCCCTTTATCATCCTCATGGATTTGTCTTTTCTTTGTTTAGATTTACTCAGCCATTTGTCCTACCACGACGGAATTTTTTCCCTTGGTCTCCTCTTTACAACATTTCGTAATCTCTTTCGCTTTGCATTTCTTCCACAGTTTTGACCTCATTAATTATCTATGAAGGGAGAATAGTGTCAGGTGCTTTCCGGTTGTCCAAGAATAAACATAGCAGCTACCCTACCTCCCCTTTTCTATGAGTGGTTGCTCACTCTTTCATAGAAAATGTAACGGATTCGTCACGCAGTTCTTTTTCTTTCTGAAATCGTGTGGTCTTCTGCTTGCTTATCCTGTGACTCGTCAGGAAATCTCCCAAGTGCTACTAAATCATTTTCTGAATCTATAAAGCCATGGTGGCTAGCGATGAGGTTACTTACCATGACTCTTTTGATGAATAGCTCCAGGATACCATTTTATGGGAGCTCCCGTGCCTTGAAGGCTGCTTGCTCTACGTCCAGTAGCTGGGAAATGGTGGACTCCTCAGAACGAGAAGCTTCCAGACGAGATAGTATTTACTTCCTCTGTTCACTGCCTACGATACAGCCTCAGCGTGGGTTTGACCCCCTTATCTCCTTCGCATCCACCAGAGGACGGGAGTCCGGTAGCACCCATTCATATGCGATGACGCTTCATTCGCTTCAATTCTCTTCGAGAAATCACCCTTGTTGAAAGAGAGAGAGAGAGAGAGAGAAAGAGAGAATCTTCCTCAGCGATCACCAGCGGTTTCTCAAGAGGTCGCCTAGCGCGTGAAGATGATAGAAAAAAAAAATATTCCCCTCCGGTTTTGAAACCTTTTGCGTCTTTAGGACTTGAGTGAACCTCCTCTACTTCATTAGATTCGCTTCAGAGTCCTCTGGAGTATCCCATCCCATTCCCCCCCCCCCTCCCCTCCTCCCTCCCTCGCCCTGAGAAACTGGGGGCTTCCGAATCCACAAAAGTAAACACGCCCTGAAACTTGGTGCTCAACTCTTCACTTATGTCGTCATTTTTGTCAGTAACTTTTCTTTTTCTTTTCTCTTTTTTTTTTTTTAGCTTCTGAGCTCTGTAATCAGATCATACGTTTCTTTATAGCAATTGATTTATTCCGTACGGATTTACGAAATAGTTGAGGGTGTTCCTCTGATATGTGAGTGGTATTTGTTTCCCATCTCAGGTGTTCCTCTCCTCACATACAGGACGTAATTATTTATGGCCCACTCGTCTCTTGCAGTTGCATCCTGGCGTCTGAGAGACTCCTGTACCCATTAATGAGTGCCTCGTGAGTAACATTGCTTTTTCTAAAGCCTTTTGAGTCATTCTTTTGAATCTTCTCTCTCTCTCTCTCTCTCTCTCTCTCTCTCTCTCTCTCTCTCTCTCTCTCTCTCTCTTT